>CAEGAD010050805.1:0-12030 GCA_903067055.1 Poeciliopsis paucimaculata | reverse complement strand
GATGATGGATGGATGGATGGATGGATGGATGGATGGATGGATGATGGATGGATGGATGGATGGATGGATGGATGGATCAATGGATGGATGATGGATGGATGGAGGGATGGATGGATGGATCAATAGATGGATGATGGATGGATGGATGGATCAATGGATGGATGGATGGATGGATGGATGGATGATGGATGGATGGATGGATGAATGGATGGATGGATGATGGATGGATGGATGGATGGATCAATGGATGGATGAATGGATGGATGGATGGATGACGGCTGGATGATGGATGATGGATGGATAGGTGATGATGGATGGATGGATGGATGGATGGATGGATGGATGTTCAGATGGATGTGGTTGGTTTCCTCTACCTACCTGCCACCGTACGGTGCAGTTCCGGCGGGACCCAGCAGGAGGCATGCTGGAGCAGCCAGGTAGACGAAGCTGTCGGTACACAGGAAATCTCCCTCTTCTGGTTTCTGAGGAGCGATGGTGGCCATCTTGGAGTCCTTGGTGGGTCGCTCAGCTTCGGTGCTTCCTGCTTGTTTCTGGATGGTGTGCTGCTTTGCATCATGGGTAGAAATCTCTTTATGTCCGGCGGCTTCACCTTTGGGCAGAGGTCTCGCAGACACGGCCAGGTAGACAAAGCTGTCTGATTGGATAAAGGGATCCACGTCCCCGCAGTCCAGGCCTGAGCTTCTCAGTGGCTTCTGGTACGGATCTGGAAGGTGTTTGATTTGTTGCTTGGAGGGAGAAAGGGGGAGGGGCGGGTCCATGCCCATCACCGTTACTTTCTTCCTGGGCGGCGCTTCCTGCCTCTGGGGGGCAGTGAACGAGGCCTTCATGTCAGGTTGCTCTGCTGGAGGGTCGTCCTGGTCCACGCCGGCATCTCCACAACCTGAGTCGTCACCGCCGCCGTGTCTGTCCACGTCTTCGTAGAATGTCGTGTTAAGCAGTGAAGGGTAGCACCACTGGAGCTCAGAGCTCTCCTCTCTTCCCCACTCCTTCAAGCCTCCATCATCCATATCTTTCTCTAGGGAAGTGTTGCTGCTGCCCAGTTCAGAGTCACTCATTGGGTGGTCGCTGTCAGAACCGCCATCCTCCTGGCTCTGATTGGATAAGGAGAGAAAGACGCCACTGGAGTCAGACTCCAGTGTCAGGTTGGAGTCCGGAGAGCTGTCCTCCTTAAAGGAGCTGGAGAGAAAACACAAAGCAGTCGATGAGTCCACTGGGCCGACAGAACAGTACAAACTTACTTAGTGAGGCCCAGGCCATGCTTTCATCTTGAAGATGTCATGCTCAGGTAGACAGACAGCTGATCAGCAGAAGCTTGTACAGTGGCTGGGACATGTGTTCGCCTTCATTAGCTACAAGCAGTGTGCTTATCAGGACGCTGATTTCCACCAAGCCCCTTTTCAGGCAGGCACCTGGAACATGTGCATCCATATCCACCCTGGAAGATGTGCATCCATATCCACCCTGGAACATGTGCATCATGTCCACCCTGGAGCATGTGCATCATGTCCACCCTGGAACATGTGCATCCATATCCACCCTGGAACATGTGCATCATGTCCACCCTGGAGCATGTGCATCATGTCCACCCTGGAAGATGTGCATCCATATCCACACTGGAACATGTGCATCATGTCCACCCTGGAACATGTGCATCATGTCCACCCTGGAACATGTGCGTCATGTCCACGCTCCAGGAGCTGCCTTCCTGGCACAGTGGTGGATGTTGTTGTTTACTGTCCAATCAGGAAAAGACTGAACCCTGCTTATGTCATATGGCATGTTCACTATGAGTCTGAGAAGAATACTTTTTGAAAAACACTATGTGTTAGAACCTTTCAGCTAAATTTGCGGTGTGCTTCAAGGCTCCATGTTTAGCTTCCATCTTTTCCATATCTTTCTGAATTTTTCAGTGTGAGAAATACATAATCCAAAATTCCAATTAAAGCATACAAAACAATGCAAGATGAAAACATTTATGAAGAAATATATCAGACAGAGTAACTAACAAAAACAATCTTTGTTCAGGAATTACCTCGGCCCAGCAGTAGGGGTGCTGGCAGATTTAGTTGACCAGTCACTAGTTGACCTGTCGGTGTCGGTTGGTGTCATCGCATTCAGCTCCAGACTGACCTGGGATCTGCTGCTAACGCCTGTTAGCACAAGCAAGCAGGAGGCACATGAGAACCAGACAGCTCAGGGTTCACCTGACGGGTTTCAGTAGAACCCAGTCCAAATGACGGACAGACAGATGGTCACAACTCCCCCTTCAACTTGTTGCCCTCCGACTTTTCCCCAGTACAGAAACCTGGTTGATGTGATGTGCCATGCAGCCACGTCGCTCACCTGGGTGGTCTGTACTGGAACCCCCAACCACCATGGCCCCCCGTGGCTGCAGCCTCAGGCACCCGTCTGCCCAGTTGTCAAATAACTTGACACCTTTCATAATAGGTGTGCTAGAAATGATGGGCTGATGGGTTAAAGCAAATTTCATTATCCTTTTGTCCTTGTACAAAATGATAATGATATTGATTGATTGATTGATTGATTGATTGATTGATTGATTGATTGATTGATTGATTGATTGATTGTAGTAGGGCTGAAATGATTCTTCGAATGATTTAAGTACCTCGATTATTAAAATTCCTCTAGGAAAATTTACCTGCCTTGAAGCTTCATTAAACTGTTTTATTATTTAGCACCGTGTTCTGGTGGGGACGATATCAGCGTTGCACGTAGCCCTGACTTCCTCTGAGTTGTTGGCGAAAGCTCAGTATTAGCGGCATAACGTCCAATCTTTAAGTTCGGCCTGTGGGGATTTTATTGCTTGGTGATAATATCCGGGGTTTCATGGTTTTTGGGGACCAATCAACATCCTTAAAATGACGAGCACAATGCCTGGAGTCTCGATTACTAAAATATTTGTTCACAACAGCCCCAGATTGTAGCCTGGCCTGGCAGATAGGTTCTGGTTCTGGTTCTGCCAGAGAACAGCAGCAGAACATTATTCTCTGCTTTACAGAATAAACGTTCAGAAACCTGAGGCTATCCGTGCTGTGATGACGCATCCTAGCAAACTGGCAGGAAAAACAATGTAATTGTTGCTATGAAGTTGATCCAAAAAGTCACCATGGTTAATTATGCATCATTTGGATTGGGAATGTTAATACACAATTTATTTCATTGGAGGATGAAAAACTCCCAAAAGTGACAGAGAGGTTAAATGTAGAAACAAAGGGCAGAAACTGGGATAGGGTTGGGGTTAGGGTTAGAAATACTGAACTTTTTCTCCAACATGGTTACTGCATACAGTGTGACTGAATGTATCTGATCCATGTAGTTGAACAGCAATATTATAAAAGCCTCAAATGTCCAGTTTAAACTGAGGCAGAAAATACTGATTATCATTTTACAAATGATGTCTGTTTATTTAGTCAATAGCAAAATGTATTGTAATTAAACAAACATTAGCTCTTGTGTGATATATTATTTGACTAATCACAAAGAAACAACTTTTGAATAAAAGAATGAAATGATCAGATCTGTCTCTTCAGACTGTTACTGACATGACTTGCAATCAGGTCGATATATTTTATTTAATTTAGCCGTAGGGTGATTATATTAGTATTAACTAATACTAATTAGTTAATACTAATTATATAAATGTTCTTATTTCTCCAGGCTCTGGGTGAGATAGGGCAGCAAACATCTTTAGTCAGGTTGATTAATCAATCCCAGATCAATTAGTATCTGCATCCATCTATTCAATCATCATCTACAGCCCCTTTTCAGGGTAGCGGGGTATCTGGGGGAGATTGTACTAACCAGAGAATATTCCTGTTATTTTAAAAGGTTTAATTGAAACATGAGTTTGTTCTAGTTTTTCTCTGTGTCAGCATCTTGGCCAGAATGGCATAAAGGGAGTGATTCCTTCCTACTGTTACCTTGTGCTTTCTCAGGAGGAGTTGATGAGTCAGTTGACTTTGCTTTCTTGCATTGAGAACCTTTTACCGCCTGCCACTAATAATCTACTGAATTTGGTTGTTTCACAATTACAATTTCATGGATCTGTATGAGATATGAGGTTAAGGGTTCCACATACTCAGGTGTGCTTCACTCTAAGGAAGATCTGTGCGTAATAGCGGCGGAGTTTACTATGACCCAGTGTCGCTGGGAAATGGTGTTCACATTGAACTGTTTAGTGTGCAACACTGAGATAAGTTTGAGTGGTGGCACAACTAGTCGAAGGGTGCACAGCATCTAGGGCTGCGGCTCTGTCCAGTGGCTGCCCTGGTGGAGAAGAACCTTGTCTAGGTGCCCAGTTAGCTCACCAAGCATCCATTTGAATTGGAGGTAATGAAGGAATTTGTCAAGCGAAATCTAGGTAATCAGTACTCTTCACTGATCTCAACCATGTGAAGCCAACATGCGCAATGTCTTTGCATCTGACAGAATTTGCTCTGTAAGCCCAAGGATGTGGGAGCCTTTAGTCTTGCAAAGTGCATTGAAATGACAACAAACTGAAATGAAGGTGAACCTTGAGTAGATCTTCATGTCAGCTAAATGAATGAAACAGGACGGATTATATCAAACATAGGAAGACTGAACTCAATCATAGATATGTTACATCTGCAGTACCTGTGTGAAGGGGAGCTTTGTCTCTTTGTGGACCGGGATGTGTTTGGTACATGTCGCCTCGTTCCCTTCCTGGTTCAAGCAGCGCTTGGTAGACATCCCGTTGGGGCTGCGAAAGATCCAGGTGTTCCAGGTCTGAGTCCAACTCCCGGGCCCTCCTCTCCAACTCTGTCAGGCTGAGCTCTGAGGCTGCTGAAGAAGGAGGATGAGAGCCCCCAAAGCCGATGGGTGGCCTGAGGAGAGGCCATCGCTGCAAAGAGCCTGAAGGGGAATCTGGATCTCCTCCTTCTTCTCCACCTGCTTCCCGTTTTTCCCAGTCATTATCCCAAAGAGTGTTAACCATATCAAAAACTGCATCCCAACCCTCCACCCCTCCTTCCTCTCCAACAGTTATTCCTTGTTGGCCACCCACCTCCAGTTTCTCTGTGTGTTGCTTTACTTCTAACTCCTCTTTTGGACCAATTTTAATCTTTATTCCTCGATCCTCCACTTGTTCAGGCTTTACTTTAACATCCATCTCTTTTTCCTCTTCCTTGTTTTTATCTGTCTGGAGATTTTCTTCCACGTTTATCTTTGCTTTATCTTGTTTGGTTTCCTCCACAACTACCTTCTCATTTGTCAGGGTTTCTTCTCTCTCCTCCTTTCCTGTGTTTTCCTCTTTCTCTGCCTTGTCCCTACTCCCCCCCCCTCGTTTCTCCCGACTTCTGGACCTCCTGTGTTCCTCTTGGTCTCTGCAGACTCTCCAGTGCTCCAAGTTCTGCTCCCTGAGGGATGCTCGGCCTACCAAACCGCTCCCCTGTACGGGCTCTGGATGAGCGGCTTCTCTCAGTGAGCATCGCCCTACAATAGGGTTTGTCAGATTTGATAATGGGTTCTCTGAACCATGCCGAAGGTGCGGATGCCTCTTCTCCAGGGCTGACAAGACAGAAGGGAGTGGGGGGAGAATAGGAAGATTGTGGAGGGCCCCTCCCTGGCGGACAGTCCTCTTTCGGACCATAATTCTGCGAGGCCAGGTGGACTCAATGTCCTCAGGTGGTCCAGCTGATTCAAACTCTTCCAGCTGTTTGTTTTCTCGGGGGCTCAATACTCCCGGGCGCAGCCCAGTGGCTGTGCCTGGTCGAGACCTGGAGCAGGACTTGGATGATTTGGACTTGGATCTTGAGTTTTTCCCAGCATGACTTGACTTGGGTTTACCAGAATCATCAAGCTTTCGCTCTGCTTGATCTGCAGGAGCAGATTCAGGTTTATCTGCTGCCACAGACGTTACCTGAAGTTCACCTGTACTTTCAGCTTGATTGACAGTTTCACTCTCTTTTACTTCTCCATGACTGATCGTAGTTTCTGCTTCTGGCTTAGAAACAAGAGCAATCTCAGCATCATCTTTACCTTCTACACTGGATCCAGATGTCAAATCAACATTAGACTGTGATTCAGGTTCAACCTCTGTTCCAACTTTGTCCTCTGTCTGATGGAAGTGACCAAACTCCGGCTTGGTTTCAGGAACAGGAGCAACTTCAACCTGAACTTTGTCTCCAGGACCAACAATCTTCTCTGCGACACTCATGCCTGAGTGTTCAGCTAAACGTTCTTGTCTACTTGTAGCTCCGCCAGCTTTGATGGATGTCCCTCTATGTCCCTCCTTATTCTCTGTCCCTGACTGCACTTTTCCCTCCAAATCCCGACCTCCTGGTCGAGTTTTCACCTGAGAGCCCATCCTCTTTTCAGGTAGGTTTTTCACACTGGATCTGGATCCGTTGTCATATTTGTTCCAGCTTTCGGCTCGATGGTGCTCCTGATTTAATGCTCTCATTTCCACCTCAGACATGTTTGCCATTAAGACTTCGCTGACTAATCTGGGCCCACAGCCAGACTTACCGTCCACCAACACTAAACTAACACTCCCACTGTCGCACCTAGGCAGCATCCCTCCACCAACCCCTTCTGGGCCGACCTTTGACCCGGCTCGGCTCCTGCCCACTGCTCCAGTGCCCATCCTGGGAGCGCTACTAGGGGAGGGGGAGGGGGAAGGCTGGGGGAGCAGCAGAGGAGTTGTGTCCAAGCCGTGTTCAGACTCTGTAAACACAGAGTCTCTGTCCGAGCGTAGAGGAACTGATCGGCCATAACCAAACGTCCCAAAAGTGGATGTCTCTCGTCTCTCCCTCTCTCGAGCTCTCTCCCTCTCTAGCCTGCCCCTCTCCCTCTCTCTCTCCCACTCGCGCTGGGCCCAACCTCGCTCCATCTCTCGCTGCCGCTCCCTGTCCCAGTCCCTGTCGCGCTCGCTGCGGCCCCATCCACCACCTCGCTCACCCAGGTCTTGCTCCAGCTCATGGGCAGACAGTTGGACCAGCGCAGTCCTGTAGGGGGACCTTCTAAGCTCCTGGGGGGGAGATAGCCTCAGGCTCTGGGTTTGGGAGTAATGCCTGGGCTGCATCACATGGGGAGGAGAACAGCGCAGGCTCTGGCTCTGACTGGGACGAGGTTTGGCCGGGGAGAAGAACACCGGAGTGTGGTATCCTGAGGAGAGAGGCGAGCCGGAGAAGGGTGAGATGAGAGGGGAGGTTAGAGAGGAGGACTGACCCGGTCCTGGGTAGTGGCCTGGATTCAGGTAGCTGCCTCCCCCACGCTCTATCAGCTCCACTGGAGGAATCTCCACACACTCCAATGGTTTAGGAGATGACATTGCTTTCCAGGAGTGCCGGCTCTCTCTGCTCTTTGTGCTGTCTCCATGGTGAGGGTGGTGGTGATGGTGGTGCTTCTTTGATGAGGAAGACACTCCTGGAGCAGAAAAGGAAGACACAGAGGGAGAGACGGATCGATTGAAATGTGCTGGAGAGCTGTCCTCCACTCCCAGCTTGAGGGAATCGTAGATGGCTCTCTCATCCAGGCGACGAACAAAGGAAGGGTTCGGAGTTAAGGAGCGTGGCTGTGGATCAAACATGTCTGACCTGCTGAGTCTCAGGGAGCTGCTGGTGGAGTAGATGAAGCTCCCATCAACGTCCCGCCTCACCGACCCCCCGGAGTGGTGGTGATGGCTGTCAATCTGCTGATTGATGCACATGGTGTCATAAATGGATCGCTGAGGGATGTAGCCGTCACCATAACCCCCTTCCAGCCCAACGTCTCGCCCTCCCACTCCCCCATCCCCAAGTCCATGTTTCTCCAGGCAGCAGGAGCTCTTCCTGAAACACCCAGGGCGGCTGAGAGGCTTGCCCATGATTGGTGCAGGGGGTTGGTGGGAGGCACGTCTAAAGCTTGAAGAGTGAATTGTGAAGTCTTTAATTAACAAAATAAGAGTAGAACTGCTTTTTTAACCACCACTGACTGTCCAGGATGTGCAGCTTCAGTCTCCAGAAAGACCATAAAAGCAGGAATGAGACCCCTTTTTAGAAAATTCTTCTTGTTCTCCAGTGAAGAACTAAGAAATATTCCTGTTGTTTTCATGAGAAGTCAAGAGACTCTAAGTTTGGAAACATCCTTCTGTCAAAGGCTCCAGGACTTGAGGACACTACAACCAACCTGAAGTCCAAACACAACCCTACATCGAGAAATATTCCAATCAGATTCCAAAAGGTTGAAAACTGTTTTTTATTTCCACTGGAAAGCTCATCTTCTCTTCCACTTTACTCCCATTGTGACAGAATTTGTATTTATTCTGCTTCTTTATTGTTCCATTAGCCTGATTAGAGCCAGTTAAATGTCTTTCCAGCAAAACGTTGGTCTGTCAGCCTCAGAGCCACAGAAAGAAGGAGAAGAAACGAGGAAACGGATCCAGTCAGACCTGCTCCTCTCATTCTGCTGCTGTTTGATGATTAACATCTCCTGCATGAGGAAGAAACAAAGCAGAGAAACATTATGGATGCCCTCCTAAAAATCTGCTTTATGCATGAAAATAGTCTTCAGACGCTGATCCTGCTTGTGGAGCAACTTCCTAACAAATAAGCTGCTTTTCTACAACACAGTTAAATCAGCTTAAAATGAATAAGCCTGAAGACATCAACCCATTATTCACTCATTAAAGCTGAGAAATGGAGCTTTAAAGCAGTTGATCCCAAATTAACCAAGCCTCACTCAGTTTTTAGCTCAGATCTCAGATTTATTTGATTGGGTGGTAAATATTGATCAAATCATGATACTAGGGGACTTTAACATTCATGTTGACTCTGAGGGTGATAGATTAAATGTAGCTTTTAAGCCAGCTGAGACTCAATTGGCTTCATTTGGAGAATTCGCTTGTCATTGTACTTTAGACGGGCTGACATTTGAAGAAAGGAAGAAATAGCAGAAGTTCCCCATAACCTGCTGTCTGACCAGTTCTAATAACCTTTTGTTTCATTTTCACTGAGTATTCCAAGCTTGAGAGAAAATGTCATTATTAGGTCTTTATCAGACAAATCAATCCCAGATCAATTAGTATCTGCATCCATTGAAGCTTTAAAAACCTTCAAGGAATCTCCTCCATGTTTGGTTTCCTCTGAATCTCAGCGAGTAATTTAATCTTTAGTCCTTCTCTAACTGAAATTCATAGTGTTTCTTCCTCATTGAGTCAGAAAGGATAATTATCACCCATATTGGGTTGGCTCCTTGGTTTAGCTCTGAACTGGGATTAAATTATCCTCCAGTAATAAAGTAAAGGGTTAGGATTAGGGTTAGGGTAATGGTAACCCTCTGAGTGATTTTAACCAGGAAATGTCATTTTATCCCAGTTTGTTCTACAAATTCCCCCTTTAATCTCTGGGATATTGCCGAAATTATAAACATCCTGTCCAGCAGTGAAGCTCATAATCCATAATCTAATCCATGAATCTGCTCCTTCAGGCTGAACTCTTCACTACCAGGAAATTAAAATCCTTCATCTGATCCAAAACGCTGCAGCAGAGTTTTGAAGGAAACCAGAACCAGATCAGGTCCTGCTGATCTGGATCTGCTTGCTGATAATCCAGATTATAATGTCACATAGAAAACCGCAATAACCAGATCCATCAGAAACCTGGCCGGTCTACAGGTTCCAACCAGAACCATTTGGTACCAGGCTGTAAGTTTTGTTTGTTCTGATGGTTAGAAGCTGGTCTGCGTTCTGATTGGCTGGTTCCTTCCTGAGGCGTCGGCTGCCATGATGCTGCCACCACCTGATGGTTCTGCTGTTAATGTTTTACTTTCATGAACATCAGAAATGATCCAACATCATCTGGTTCTTCCTCTGCTTTGTCATCTCTAACCTGCAGTCGGCCATGGCTGTTGGTACTGAGTCTGGTTCTGGCTCTGGTTCTGGAAGTTTCTTCCTGTTAACAGGGAGTTTTTCCTCTCCACTGTCGCCACATGCATGCTCAGCATGAGGGATTGCTGTAAAGTCAATAACATAATGCCAGCGCCTCCTGCTGGTCAGGAGGAGTGGTGCTGAACTAACTGATCTTTCTGATTAACTGGAACCAATCAGAATCTCTGATTGAACTGAGATGATTTTCCTTCAGATGATATTCGCTGTGAAGTGGCGCTTCTTAAATAAACTGAGTTGAACAATAAACGACCATCTTCCCATTGAATCCCGTCTGATATTTAATTCTAAATGACTAAAGCTCCATAATCGCAGCAGCTGAACAACTAAACTTCAACATTTGTGTCTCTGGACAGCAGCGCTAAATTTAGACGTCCTGCTGATTCCTGTGGGGAACTTTGTCAGAGCTACAGCCGCGCTCACACACTGACAGAGCTGTGTGTGTGTGTGTGTGTGAAGTTGGACGCTGCTTGGATCCCAGATCAGGAGCTGGAATGACGGATGATTCCCTCTGATGACATCAGAACCTGAGAGGAGGAAAGTTGGATGAAGTCGCTCAGAACCAGTGGAATCACAATCGCCTTAAAACGGAAACCATTTCAAATGATTCATTTCATTGCGGATTCAGAAGAGTCCATCTGTGTCAAAAGAGCCTATTGATAGCAGAGAGCGTCTCCTGCTGCTGCTGCCACCTGCCCCCCCCCCCAGCATCCCGCCCCCATATTGATTAAAGAGTCTGAACCTTGCCGTTGCCGTTGTTATCGTCGTCTCGGCCGCTGAAGCCGTCTGTGAATCCGGCTCCCTGCTCTCGTCTTCAGCATCTTCTGCTCCTCTGCTGCATCCTCTTCCTCCTCTTCCTCCTCTCTGTTTCTCTGGCTCCTCTCCCTCCCTCTGCTGTGAATCATGCCTTCTGTCAGAGGAAGCTTTTTTCTTTCTCTTTTTTTGACAAGCGCTCTCTGCCAACCAACACACCGACGCAAACCCTCCTCCTCCTGCTCTCCCTTCCAGTTTTTATTTACCTCCCTTCAGCCTCTCTCCTCCTCTCCTCTCATTCTCTCGTTCTGCTTTCTATTTGCAGCTTTAAGGGCTTTAAAGTCTTCAGATCCACAAAATTTCCTCTTTCTATCTCCATCTGTTCTTTCTCTGTCGCCTTTCCTTTCCCTTTATTCACCAACATTTTTATTTTCTGATCCAATTTACATCTATCTATCTATCTATCTATCTATCTATCTATCTATCTATCTATCTATCTATCTATCTATCTATCTATCTATCTATCCTTTCCTCAGTCTCCCACACACTCTTTTCCTCCCCAGCTCTCTCCATCCTCTCGTACCTCTCGGTTTGCCCTCTCCCTCCCACTCTTCACCTCGGCGTTAATGCAACACGCATCGCTGTGGAGGCGGCAGCAGCAGAGTTACAGCAAGAAAGAGCAACAATGGATCCTCACGTTAAGCAGAGCCGTTTAAAAGCATCGTGATCATCAGCATGGCTCTGTCCTTTCCTCCTCGCTACCTGTGTGGTCAGTGCACTGATGGTTCACCTGCAAAGTCTCACTGGAGGAAGATCACTGCCAGCTAGCAGCTAGCAGCTAGCAGGTCACAGTAACACTCTTTATCCTCCAGAAACCACAGAATGAAGAAGAGACTTCAACAAATGAACAGCAACCAATCTTAACCATTTAAATTTCCACCATAACTTTGAAGAACTCTGATGGGACTTGAACTATAACCAACAACATGAATGCAAAACAAAACTGATCTGAGTTCATTCAGAAACAATCAAACTCACCGTTTCTGAAACCACTCAGACGCTGCACACACAAGGTGGCAGGCTGGCTTACCAGACTCTCTGTTCCAGTTCTGGACTGGTTCCAGTCTGACATAAAGAACTGGGATTTCTTTTTTTTAATTGGAAACTTCTCATCAAAGCAACAGAAGTCACATGTTGGGTTCAACAAGGCTCAGTCCTTGGACCCCTCTGAGTATATATAAAAAATTTAAAAAATTCCCTTCTCACCCACCGCGGGTGGTTCTTATCCTCTGAGCTCGGGTCCTCTACCAGAGGCCTGGGAGCTTGAGGGTTCTGCGCAGTATCTTTGCTGT
>CAEGAD010050766.1:0-71406 GCA_903067055.1 Poeciliopsis paucimaculata | reverse complement strand
ATGTAAAGCACTTTGAAATGCCTTGCTGCTGAAATGTGCTATACAAATAAAATTTGATTGATTGATTGATTGATTGATTCAAATCAATCATTTGAATTCCTTTCTTAGACCGGAACCCAGTTCCTCCATTATTATTATTATTATTATTATTATTATTATTATTATTATTATTATCGTCACAGTTCTGATTACAGACACTCCGAAAGATGAGAAAGAACGAGATCTCGGATACAAGCGGCCGAAATGGGATTTCTCCATAGAGTGGTTGGGCTCTCCCTTAGAAATAGTGTGAGAAGCTCAGTCATCCAGGAGGGATAGAATAGAGCCGCTGCTCCTTCATGTTGAGAGGAGCCAGTTGAGGTGGTTCGGGCATCTGGTCAGGATGCCTCCTGGACGCCTCCCTGGTGAGGTGTGCTGGGAACGTCCCACCGGGAGGAGACCCCGGGGAAGACCCAGGACATGCTGGAGGGACTATGTCTCTCAGCTGGCCTGGGAATGCCTTGGGATTCCCCCAGAGGAGCTGGAAGAAGTAGCTGGAGAGAGAGGTCTGGGCCTCCCTCCTTAAGTTGCTACCCCCGCGACCCGACCCCGGATAAGCGGAAGAAAATGGATGGATGGATGGATGGATGGATGGATGGATGGATGGATTTATATAACCCCAAATCTGATACTTTTATTTGTTGGACTTTTTATACGTTCTCACATTTTAGTGTATTTTTACATGTTACCTGGATATATGTTTTTGTACAAATTCACATCTGAAAAATGTTGTATTTTTATAATAAATTTGTAATAATATGAGCATAAAGTAGCAATTATATAAGAATAACATCATTATCAAGTGAGATAATGATATTGATTCATCACTTGTTAATGAATCAACAAGTGAAAAAATAACTCCTACATTGAAAATAACTCGGGCATCTTGTCAAGTAATAATTTAGAATTGTTTTTTACAAATCAGAAAATACTTAATCCTTTATAATAAATCTGTATCAAATTATGATCAGCAGGCAGAACCTGAAGTAATTGTGCAAACGATTGTTTTCATTTCGAAGAAAGAAAAGCATAGACTAGCCAATCTGGTCACATCAGACCTAACTATAGCAAAGCTTTTTTTTTTGTTATTTTACCTCTTCTAGTAATGTTGCATTTTGATTCTGATAAGATTATGACTTTCTTCTTGTAATATATTTAAAATATCCTCTTTGTCCGGCCCTAAAGCTTTGTTGTAGAATTACATATTAGCAAGAAGTACTTTTATATTTCTTCAAAATGTCATCAGTGTCTCATACAGTACATTTAGAAATATGGAGGAATAAATTAACACTGTGCAATCTAAAACTAACTTTGAAACTGTGCTTAGTAACAGTTCAAGAAAAACTTACTTACATTACCAGTACAACCTGAAGCACCAGTAACTGGTGTTAACCTCTCATTTGCTGGTTTCGACAAACACCCAGTAACTTGGGTAGTTTTCTTCTTCTTTTTTTTCCACTTGATTTTAACTCAATTGTTTTTCACTGTGAATTTGTAACATGAGAAACAACACAGAGGCAGCAGGCATGAAATTGCACCAAAAAACATTTTTTTTATTCTATAAAAGAAGAAGAAAGGGAAGAAAGGGGGTCAAAATAATCACAACTGTACAGGGAGAAAGCGACTTTTAAACACCATGAGTCACAGTATCAAAAAGCCCACGTTTTCCGCACTGATCTTTACACTTTTGTTCTGTACAAATAAAAATAGAAATCAAGAAAAACTAAGAGATAATTGTATTCTTATGATAACTGCATTGCACTGAGTAAATACACTACTGGCCCATAAGTTACTGCATTCAAATAGAAAATACCTAAAAGTTCTGGGTTTTGCGGGAGAAATGATTCACGGTGGGTCGAGGCACGCGCACACAGACGGACACGGGCGGTGGCGTCTCAGCAGGGGTCAATCCAAAGGGGTTAAAATATGTTTCACAGATGAACATTCCTGTTTGTGTACATTAAAAGAGACGACAAAAAACCTCTGAAGGAATACTGAATAACAAAAGATTTGATAAACAAAGAAAAAACAACCAGAACAGGAAAGTTAAGTATATAGAAACATGGAAAAAGTATTTGCTCTCTTACAGATTTATTTTGGTGGAGCTTTAAAGGTTTTATATCATTAAAGGCAATTTAATATTCTGAAAGAAGCTGTTCCATACTTTTTATAATAAGATGATCAGTATTTTTCGGAAAGATCAATTTACATTTTTTTTTTTTTTTTGATGTGATCAAATCAGACCTGGAGAATCAAGGAATTACTGAAAGAACCCGCCAGACAGCATGAAGTAGGCTAAACGTTCTCAAAAAGCAACATATCATGTCCTGAATTATAATTAAAAGGACCACAATTCTTCCACAGTCTTATAAAAGACTAATTGCCAATTAGTGCAAATACATCGAGACAATTACTTGATATAGGGAGCAATTCCTTTTTCATTTAGTGCCTATCTCAAATTAACTCATCATCTGAAAACAGCATTTTATATTTTCTCTGGTCATTTGCCAAAACCCAACAAAATTTGTGAGGGAGCAAATACTTTTTCACATTGTTTCACACTGGACATTTTACCCTCCAAATCCCACATTAACACGCTTTGTCCCAGTCGTCATGACCAGGTGTTTACATCCCGGCTGATTCTCCTCACTGTGACTCTATAGGTGTGAAGTGTTTTTGCTCATAAAAGCTTCTGTGACTTCTTGTGCTTGTTAATTAGTTTCCCTAAAGTGCCACTTTCTAAAATGAAGGGACTTAAGATCTGGGGTGAAGGATAAAAATACTTTAAGTGAACAGCTTGCTTGTTTTCCAACAGAATTCACTTCTAGTTTGTTTTATCTGACTGTGATGCGTTTGCCTCAGTCAAAACAGATTTGATTTAAAATGTTTCTACAAACATTTCATCTGGATGCTCCACGATACTGCTGAAATAATAATCATAATAGCTTCAAGTATCCATTTTGGGTGGCTTTACTAAGTAATAAACCAGATTCGGTGGGGTCACAGCAGTATAAAATACATCTTCCTGGAGAGTCTATGAAATGTTTAAGTCATTATCCAAATTCTTAAAGAGATATACAGTCTGAGGAAACCCTGGAGAAAACTAGAAATGTTATTATTCTCTGGTGCTTAAAGAAAAGTCTATTTTTCTCTCAGAAGCTGGGAGTCAGAGCTAGAAATGACATTTGCTTGTTGGATGCATTCAGTTTGCAAAATAATACAGGATAGGACTAGTTCATTCAGCGGCACAAGCAGATCAAAAGTACAAGTTTCTGCCTTGAAAACAGGACAACAGAACGTACTCTGATTAATTTAAGTGCTGCTGATTCTACCAGCTACAAAATAACACAATTCACCAATGAGCAGTCTGGAGCAATCAGGTTGGTTTATGTGGTTGTGATGGTTCACCTCATCTTCCAAGTTGGGATTCCAACTTTCAGATTATTTTACAGCTCTGTAGAAATGTTCAGTAATGTTCAGTCCCATCAAAACATTGTATCACCAATTTGAGTTTTTTATATCTACTCCTGGAATGGGTTTGAAAATACTTAAAAAGAAAAAAAAACATTTAAATCGGCATAATTTATATTCTTGCTGGTATGCTAACGTTATGCAGCATCTAATGGTGTTCAAAGAAGAACTTCAGGAAATCCACAACTCTCAAAAAAGTACTGATTGTTTTGTTTGACTTCTTGGTTTGTGTGGAAAATGTCTATTGACTTCTTTTGCTCCAATGAGTTTTTTTTTATTAGGCAAGCAAGTGAAAAATGTTAAGCTATCTTGATTTTAAGTATTTCCTGTTTCTTTTATATGATGAAAAATTAAGGTTTTTAAGCATCAATTCTGCCTCTTTAACATCAACTTCAGTGTTAGGGTATTATATTATGTTCGGTATATATAAATATAATGTAAAATGTAAATTAAATATCAAGTGTTTGTAACTATCTGAAAATTAAGTAGTTTAGGTTTAGCAGTCAGTTCTAGGGACATCTTCACATTTGTCTATAAATAATGCCCAAATTTAGAGGATTTTTCACTTTAACGTAAAAGGAAAACCCTCAAAAATGTGAATTCATAAGTCGAAATGTTAAAGCACCTCACATTTGTTACATACAAGCTAGTATTGCTAGCATTACTCCATTAGCTTCTAGAAATCTAGAAATGTGCTTTCTCAATAATTCTTTGAGTTTTAGCTCATTAAACTCTATGACATTAAAAGAAATTGGTTGATATTAAAACAGGAAAAATAGCACTTGTTATCCTAATCCACCTATAAATGCAATTAGCTAGTGTGCTTGTATATTATGTACCATCTTAATGAATTAGCTCCATCCTATGTTTGCTGGTCAGGGCTGGTAATGTTCCTTTAAGTTTCCCAAACAGATTTTCAGTTTATTTTTTTTTAAAAAAAGATAACATTTGAATTTACAATCTGAAATGTTAAAGCACCACACGTCCGTCCTGTTCAAGATAGTTTAGTGACAACAGCTTCGGAGAATCTTTAGTAAATTTTGTTCTCATGGACATTGCTTCTTATTTAAGAGTTCTCACATTTAGATTATAGCATTTGTATCTCCAACTGTAGCTAATAAATTGAAAAACTTCCAGTAAAAAAAAAAAAAAATTAACAATTGATTTCTTCCTCCACCATAAATGCATCTAGTACACTAAAGTTAGATAGCATGTGTGTAAACTAGCTTGTAGGTAGATTTATTGGTCAGGGATTGTAGTAGTTCTCCGACTTAAAACATAATTTATCATTTCAGAGCATTTGTATAGTTTAGCTTTAAAAAAAAATGACAGAAATTTTTATTTCATTAATGAATTGGTAAAGTACTGGAAATGTCAGCTTTTGTGCCTTTGTGAATCTGTTTCTTCAATATTTAGCTTCTTTAGTTTGATTTTTCATTCTTTATGCATTTCAGCATTGGGATCAAAAGCTACATGAAGTTTGAAAAAACATATTAAGCAAGAAAATTTGAATTTTGAACCTCTGATATTACCAATTAATGTTGCATTTGAGTGAATTAGCGTCCCATTTAGAGTTAGTAGAATAAGACTCAACGTCTCAAGATCAAACTATATATTTAAAGGTACTTTTAAACTAATAGAAAAATAAAATGTAAAAATGTGAAATCAAAAGCTGAAATGTCAAAAGCATCACAAGCTAGTATTGCTCCATTTGCCTCAACAAAATCTTTAGCCATGATATAATTGATGTTTCCCTAAGCACTTTGTCTTTTGTTGGAGTTTTAGGGTGACATTAATATCTAAGACTAGATTAAAAAAACACATTATAAAGAAACATGGTTCACAATTGTTACTTCAACCCTCCATAAACGCTAGTTAGCTAAGTTTATGTAGCATCTAAGTTAAAGATCGTTTTGCTTGTATGGCTGAAATCTTTTCGTGAAAATGTATTTTGTTTCCATAAAATAGAATGTATCCATATGTTAGAATCTTTTATGTACTACTTGGAAACTTTTCAAACTTTCTACAGAAATAAAAAATGTGAAGCCAGCTTCTGATTTAACCCCCCAGTGAGTCTGTTTCTGTTGACCACACCTGAACCTCAGCTGACCTTACCAACAACATCCCAGTGCTTTTTGTGTGACACAATTCAAATCAGTGATAAAATATTAAGCTCTCTTACTATTTAAAAATAAAAACCCTGTTCGTCTTTTTTGATAAAGATCCTCACCCCTCCCAAACTGTCTCACACGCACTTACATGCTCACCAACGTCACTATAAGAAAAACAAAGCTATTCTCCATGCAACACAAGTGTTCACAACACAAGTGGGACCACTTTTTAAGAAACTACGAAACAAATGTATTAGATTTTGGGGGGACAACACACATGATGAAACACATTTTCATCAAACCAACAAAGGAAGAAAAAGAAAAACTTTTTTTTTTTTTTCACATTATCTAGTCAGTGTTAAAAATAGAAATTCACCCGTTACGTTTACTCTGCACTTTCTGAATATATACAGTTATGTACATGGATTTATTTTAATTATTTGTCCTTAATGTCTTATCAACAGTTTACAAAAGAAAGGAAATTGCAATCAAATGCATAAACTCTTCTAAAAAGATGTGCTTAGTAACTTTTTCTTTTTTTTTTACTTGAAGCAAGGGGGGATAATAAGAAAACTGGGACTATTGTGTTGGTCTGCTCAAGTAAAAAGAACAATGTCCCTCCAAACAAGTGACTGGACTGAGTTAGGATTTTAAACATTTGTTTTTATGTGAAGAATTTTTCACGTTCCTTTTATCTAGCTTCCACTGATTTACAGCAAAACATGTTAAAATCCCGACTCAGGTCCAGTGGCTGTATTTGGATTGATCTTGTTTTGCAGTTTGCAGATGAAGCAACAATCTGCCCTGGTCTCAGCATGCACTCAGCTCACAGGAAACCTGCATGTCCATTTCATTCACTAACTTTGCGTTCTCACATTCAAAATTTTTAAATAACGACAAAAATCTGTATGGTCTATAAACAGAATGTCTTTTTTTTTTTTTTTTTTGCACATGAACAGACCAGAACTATAAGAGGTTCTTTCAATCGCCAACGAAGCCTTCATAAAAACTTAGAATCTGTTGGATTTGCTCAACAACACAGGCTTTTATCCTGGCGTTCCCCCATTTTTAAGGTTTTTGTGAGTTCAAACTACCAAGCTAGTGCTCTACTTACTGAGTTGAACAGAACAGCGCATGGAGCGAGGTTTGCGTTTTGTTGCATAATCAAGTTCAGCCCAGGGCAGGGGTTGGAAACCAGCCTGTTTAAGACATGTACACAGGATCAGTTCTGCTCCGAAACACCAACAGTTTGATTTATGTGCTGAACAGCACTAAAAACAAAAAACAAACAAAAAAACCCATTAAATCCAGATTTGTTCAGTATTTGTGGAGCGTACTGTATATTTACTGAGAGGATTGACCCCCTTTGGGGTAGAAATGCTAGTGAGAAGAGCACTGTAGTTTCCCCGTGATCTGAACCCAAAGGCATGATGGACCCTGACAGCCCGGCACAGTGCCTGTAATTTCATTGTGGACCTCTGACAGACGACCTACAGCCAAAACCTGACGTAAACCACTGGATGGTTCAACAAAGATGAACATGAGTCACAAAATGGAGCGATTTCTGATGCTACAAATTCACATAATTAATTTTTAAACTAATCTAGTGGAGATCCTCACATTTTCTCCCGTCCTTAAGGTCTTGAACACACGTAGCCGGGCCTTTATAAAAACCAATATCTCTGCCACATCATTTGAAAAAATAACATCGCGTCCAAAGGATCTGTTTAAGAAAGGCCTTAATCAACACAAACCCGCTGAATTACACCACTCACCGTTGTTTTAAACATGCCAAACCCATAGGGGGCAGTGTAGGGCAAAGCTGAAATCTATGTCAGCCAATTACATCCTTCAAAACAAACACGACTTCCTGTAAGGAAAAAAAGTTGGCACTAGGATTTTTGTGGACAGAGAGGTTGAGCTGCTTAACGAATTAATTAACGAAAATAAATCTATCTATCTCATAAGCAGAGCCCTTTTTCATATTCTTTATTTTTATTTTCATTGTAACAGACCCTTTATTATATGCATTTGATTTCTTTTGCACATTCAAGAAAATAGTATTTGTACAGAATAAAAGGTGCACATTATTTTATTTTACTCATTTATGTATATATTCTTTGAACTTTTGTTGCTCAATTTATTTTACATGGTGGATTTCTAGACATTAACAGCAATATTGCTGATGATTGTGGTTAATTTACATTATATATATATGTCATTATTCCTTTTTATTGTATTGAACATCTTTCGATGTAATGTCAGTTTGTAATAAAAATATTTTTTTGAAAAAAAAACAACAACAAAGTAACTGCTAGAATATAGGGTCAATGAAACACAAATCAAAATTTTAATGATATTAAACTGAGTTTACATGTGGATGACATCCGGCTACGTGTGGACTAGGCCTAAGAAAACTTCCAAAAGCTGCTGGATTTATGATTTATTTGATTACGTCACGGTTTGGACTGCAAACTTCGTCTCAGTGGTTCTGGTTTCGCCCTTACAGATTGACTTCAGTTATTAAGGCTCAACGGGCAAGAGGTAAAAGAACGTTGACAAATGCCCGCAATAAACACTCGTAAAAATGTTCATTTCTGATTATTTCTAGTTTTTTTTTTTGTTTTTTTTTTCTCAAAACTCACCCACAATCACACAAACGCAGGCAACTAACACACAGTCTGAAAAGTCCACCTATTATATTTCCCTGCATGAAGAGTTTGTCTTATTCAACAACTTGTGTTGCTCTGTCTTTTTCACAGCCTCAGAAAATCAACAAAAAGGATCTGACTTATTTATTTTTTTGTTGTCGTTACTGTTCAGATCGGCAAACCTGGAGAAAGAAGAAAACAAACTATTCACTGAAGGCCTAGCTTTCCTTCTTTTTTTTTTTTTGTTTTTTGTAAAACACCAATAAGAACGCATACAAAGCAAATACTGTTGCCGAAGAAGGATGGGAAAGGTGTGTGCACGCCCGAGGGAGAGGTGGAGGGAGAACATAAACAATGTGACTGATTCACTAAAAAGAAAAAGAAAAAAAAAAAAAATTAATCAGTCTTTAAAAAGTTCACAGTCTTGCAGCTCCATGTACCGAGAAGAGGCGGGAAGGACTAGGAAGGACCAGGAGCCCGGAGATGTCACTTCAGCTGCTGCAGGTGGGTTTGCAACATGGAGTCGGCAAAGTACTTTATCCATAAATATTGGAGGCTGTGTTTGCAAGGAACCCCAAGAGGTCAGTTAAATTTCCTCCATTCATTAAAAAACTTGAGTAAACATTTTCTATGATGTGACTTAAAAGATGAGGGAAACCAGATCCACCAAGGAAGGTGAGCTGAAGGTCATTTATAAACCACCTTCTAGTCGCAGGCTGATCGACTGTGTGCCGCGCTGCATTGACGCAGTGATCCATGCAAAACGACTCCCGACCAACAACTCTATAGTGCGTACTTTTCAATACGCCAACATTTCACCATTTAAATAATCTTTATTGGTCTGGTGTAATAGTCATAATGCTGCTAATCATTAAAATAAATGATAGAATTATGTGATTCTTAGTGAAATTTTGATGCAGTACAGAAATTTTCTTTACAACTACAATAAATTAACTTTTTTCTTGGTGCAGTTTGTTGAGATGCACCAGGAAAAAGTCACTGGTGCCCCTAATTTTCCAGCATTTATGTTGCGTATTTGTATTGAACAGAAGGGATTCAACTCAAACACTGCTTGCTCTGCATCATGTCAGTAAAAAATTTACTAGGATGTTAGATGACATTCTTCATTGTGAATTGTTGTTTGATCACACGGCTAAATCTCATGTCATAGAACAGGGCTTAAAAACAAAGTCAACATTCCTGAAAAGGTTCCTGGACTCTTTGAGAAGCGACTGAACAAGTCTTCACCAACTCCAGACTTGAACTGAATTCAGAATAAAAAAAGAAAAGAAAAAAAAAAGAAAGAAAAAAGCAACTGAAGTGACATCCAAGTTACATTAGATTTTTAAAAAACACTGAACAACCTCTTTGTATCCCCTACTCTTCCTCCTCTCCCTTGGATGGACTAATGGATGGATGAATGAGTTTCAGTCCCATCTTCTTTTCCCAATCCTTTCAAAAACCGAGTTCTGGATTGTAGAGACGGGACTGAACTGGGCTGCACAATGAAGATAATTAATAAATCCACCATGCATAAACACATATGCACAGACACACTCCCAGTTGTCCTGTAATTTCAACATGGAGAGAAGGAGGAAGTGTTCTTGCTCCCCCTCTGCAGATTGTGTTTAGAAATCCTGGACGCAAAACGTGGAACATCGTGGAGGCTCTCGTCTACGCGGGTGGACTCTGGGAACCCGAGAGGGTCAGAAGTCGGTTCGATGGGCTGGTTTTGGAGGGGAGTTCACATCATCACGTGGCGGCGGCGGTGAAGGGACAAATGGTCAGACCGGGAGAAAGAGCGGTCGCATTCCGTACAGCGGAAAGGTTTGATTCCTGTGTGCTTGCGGAAGTGTCGGGTGAGCTCGTCGGAGCGGGCGAAGCGCCAGGTGCAACCCTCCCAAGTACAGTGGTACGGCTTCTCTCCTAGAAATAAACACAAAAATCATTGTTACATAAGCAGGAGCATCAGGCATCTAAACTATATATAGTTCATACTTGGACATCACACCCAAGGGGAATGTGGATGTCTTGGCACCTTCACTTTTCCTCCGGTTTTGCTCATAAACCGACTCTGGATGTACAGTGAGACTGATGTGAGCACAGATATCTAACAATAATTAATGGTGGGGACGTTTAAAATCACACAAACTCGACACGTATTCCGTCACATCTCTGATAAATCCTGACTTCTGTGCTCCTCATGTATGGAAATCCAGGGGGGCCAAAAGAGATGCAGCATTTTTAGTCTTTCACATGCAAAGTAGGTTTTTTAACGTGCACACAACTGTGTTCTCAACTTAAAGGCAATCACAGACAGTTTTTGTCTAATAAGTGTATTTGTTGGATGGAAAAAAAAGAAATCACTACAAACAAATAAAAAAAAATTTTAAAAAACATGCAGCAATTTTGAGGGATATGTGGTTAAGCATATAAATATGTTTACTTTTTGCATTTCCGGTAGCATCTCAACGAGTAACAGATGAAAATATTTAAGTTTTACATTTGATTTTTTTTTCTTCAGATACATCCAGTCAAAGTAGCTCAACCCCTTCTTCAGTCACTCACTTGCTTTAAATCATTCACACAGAAGTCTGATTGTGGTCGCATTTAATTATTAGTGAGAACAAGAAAAAAATAAATAAATACAAAAAATACAAAATGCAAAAAAACAAAAAACAAAAAAACAATAAACCAAAATACTAAAAAAAAAATATATAAAAAAAAATGCACAAAAAAAACCAAACAATAACTCAGATTTCAGGCAAACAAAATGCCATTACTGTCAAAGGCAAATATGTTGTTTTTAGATGTTTTTTGTGACATTTTCTGGCTGCTTTCCTTTTACCTGTGTGTATCCTTCTGTGGGCTTTGAGGTGAGAGCTCTTGGTATAAACTTTTTTACAGCCTTCATAGTCACACATGTGGATCCGCCGCCTCTTTAGGTCTAGTGTATCGGGATCAACAGGTTCCAAGTCTATAACTGACCTGGAACAGAAAGATGCAAATAGGAGTTAGTGATGCTGGACAGTGAAAATACAGTACCATATTTTTTATTATTTCATGTCAGTTTGTGGCCTCTTTTGAAAACAAAAATTCATATCAATGTATTGGAACAGTCCTGGTTTGTGGAAGCTATTCCAGCAGGTTTGAAATTTCTTATATCAACCTCAAATAGAGCCCATATCCAATATCCCAGGTTTCCAGAGTTATTTATTGGTAATTCAGATCCGTTCCTTAGTATTAAAACCGGAAATAAACACATTAGAGAAATAATCCAGAGGAATACTATTTTGGAACAATCTTTATTCAGTTATTGATTGGGAACAAACATGGTTATTACCAAGAAAGTTTTTGTCTCAAATAAAGTACGGGAGGCTTCAACTCAAGCTTTGATTGGTCACTATATTTCTATGTTTCTGTGAAGGTTTTTCTTTTAATATTTATGCTAGTTTTGTTTTCTAACAAAACTACCATAAATGGATCTTCAAGTCCCTTTTACAAAGAGGTGTGATGGCAAACTGCATTATGTGACCCTTGAAGTTCAGTTGAGCTCATCAGTTTGGCTTAGAGAATTCCCTTTGAGTTTTCTTTTGATTTTACTAGTTAAGAGGAAAGTCCTGAAAAGAATTTGGTTGTTTTTCTAAAATACAAGCACGCCTCAGTCCTGTGAATATGACTAATGTTGTAGTTTCATCCCTACCCAGCAGGTGGCGTCACACATTCACTTTCCAACAGCTTCTCAAGACAACCTAGTGTATTTTACCATTAACCTTTCTGTCTTTGTCATGTATTCAAATCATTCCATTTATTCTTTCCTGTCTTCCTCAACAAGGCTGGTGCTGAAACAGGAACTATCTCTTCTTAATTTCACTCTGATCTAGTTTTTTCTTTTCTGCTGAAGTATCTGATTTATAAAGCTTTCAATAATTTAAATGTTTTTTTGGGGTGGTGGGGGGTGTTGGGGAGTTAATGAGAAACAAAAAAAACAAAACAAATCACTGATCTCCAAGTCCATTTTACAGAGGTGTGACGACAAACTGCATTACGTAACCTTTGTTTACACCCCGGTTCTGGGACAGCCCTGCCCAGCAACACACAGTCGCACAAGCAATCCCTTTTTTTTCCTCTCACACAGACACACAAACGCACAACTGTCCAAATAATCTTCCTTATAAATATAAAAATACCCCACAAATGTGCAGAGTTTTTTACAAGGCAGGCTCTCCGTCATGCACACACGTAGATTACAGAACTGAACAAACCATCAGTGTCCACACCCTGGAAATACAGTTAAGTAACAGCGCCGCGCCCAAGCAGGTGTGGCAGAAACTCTGTGCTGATCTTCTAATGAACCCACTGGACACCAACACACACACACACACCCCCACACACACACACACACCCCTACACGCACGCCCACACGCACACACACACACACACACAGAGAGTAGTGTTTCTGCAACATCTCAGACTTCTTTTTATGAAGCATGCAGACTGCATCTCCAGCACACTTTGTCTTCCTGTGTTGCAGCCTGGGCGTCTCCAGTGTGTTCAGCTGTATGGTGGGTTATATAAGGTTATATAAGCATCCAGTCATGGCGTCGCTGCAGTAATGTAATTAGTCAGGAGCCTGCAGGCGAAGGAGGTGACCCACGCAAAGACCGAATTTCTCACAAACCCTGCTGCACATTGCAGTCTCTTTCTGACCCTGCTGACTTGTAGTATGGCTTCTAGTCAGCTGACGTTGCATTAATGGCATATCAACAGCTTCAGCGACTTACAAAGAAATACTGCAACTTGCACAGTTAATCATGTTTTAATGGTTATCTTCCACGCTGATAAATCATTAGTTGGTTAAGGTGTGCAGAAAAACTAAACATTTGACCATTTGGTGTTTATTTCAGCAGAGAGAGTCAATCAGGTTTGTTAAAGAAGTTACCTTGAAAATCAAGACAAAAGCAAAAAATAAAGTGGGTTTAAAGATCATTTTGAGAATGATTTGCAAAAAGACAGTATTGTGAAAACTTCCACTTCTCATTAATGTTGCGAATATGGTAAGTGCAAAGCTAACCAGCAGGGAGCGACTCCAATGGCTACAAACATATGCTAATTGATAAACCAGGAATTGTTTTTTTTTTTTTGTGGTTTGTTTTGGTTTGCTTGGGGGGTTGTCTATATCCTAGTTAAACAAAGCCGTTAAGTGGGATGATCTGACATTTTTCTCAGTACACGATGGTCAACAGAAGAGTTTATTGTAGGCCCATAGCATGACCCCTCCACCACCATGCTTGACAGAACGACATGCTTCTGCTGATGTGCTTTGTGTGCATTTCTTCAAACAAGGAGCTGTACATTATGACCAGACATTTCTACTACGGTCTGAAATGGAACTGCACACCGTGCCATGAGTTTCTTGTTTCATTTAAATACAACTTTGCAAATCTTTTCAAACAAAATAAAAACAGAGTTCTACTGTCTCCTATTAATTGTATTGAACCTTAACATTTAACAGGATGTAGAGAGAGTGCTGTTGTTTTGCTTGCCATGTCTGATACTGAGGTAAATTTGTTGAGGACGGACGGCGGACGCACGGACGGATACTCTTACCCTGCGTCGATGCTCTGGGCGCTGAGGGAGGCCGATCCGGACTCTGTACCGCTCTCTGCGTCGCTGTCACTCTGATACTCCACTGGAGACGTCGAACCCGGCTTGATGCGAACTGCAGGAGAGGAGAGGATGGTAGAAAACATAAATCAGTTGTTTAAACAGATGAATGGAACTGTGGAGACAGTGGAAGGTGGAAAAACGGTGGGGATGGGTGAAAAGCAGAGAATAGAACAGCAGGGGGTTAATTGGAGAATTACAATGTCAGGATTTAGGCAACTTGGCAAGACAAAGACTGTCTGAGTCTGAGTGCATATCAGAGGGTGTGGCCTGCTAAGCTGCAGCATTAATGCAAAACCTCATATTGGAATTCACTGTATCTTTATTCCTACATTTTACAGTTTATTTTCAAATGCATTAGAGCTAGAGGAAACTCTTCCTGAAGCATCCTCTTTACTCCCAGAAGCTAATTAGTAATTGAGTGAAAGATAAATCTCTGTGTTGGCTTTCCTGGAGCCTTGGCAAACTGCTAAACTCCTCACAGATGCCTGTTTATCGTGAAGTCAGGAGGCTGTTTGTTTTTCAGCTGTGATCTCCTGATAGTCCAGAGGCGTGGCGAGACTTGTTCAGTTTATCTGCCTTCACAGAGATGAAAATTATGTCAGAATCGGTTCTTCTGTGTGAAAATAATAACCTCTCATTTCTTAGGTTTTAAAGTCTGCATTGATTTTTAAGAAAATAAGAAAATAAGAGGCTCCAATTGGTGAAGAACCCACAGAACAGGGCTGCAAAGGTTTATAGATCTGAGCCAGATCTATAAACTGACTTGCAGCTAGTCAGCTTGTTTCAGCTAAAGCTCTGTAAAACCACAGTGTGTTGATTGTTCAAAACCAAACAACATGAATGAGCAAATTATTTCATATTTCAATCTGAAATTTTTGCTTCCTAGGCAAACAAATGTACAGTTAGCCGGCCACAACCCATCATCACAATATGGCTGTGGTTATCTGCATTGTGCACTCTTTTCTTCTACACTTTTTCCTTCCACTCAGCTTTCCATCTATCAACATTAGCAAAAGAGTTAATCAAAAGAATTTTCACTTTTGAACACTGTCATTGAAAATAAATACTTTATGATATTTAATATGTATATATATGAAAATATTGTCATTTACTGAGCCATTCTTGTTTGTGGATCAGGGTTTTTGTGTGAGACTCATTTCAAGGACCTAAAAACACCCAATCATCAGAAACAGTTGGACACATTGTTCGCAGGTTTCTGTCCAATCGCAATCAGTTCAAATTAAATAAAACATCTAGTACCCATTTAGGTCCCATTTACTGCCCAGATTTGTCCTGAAATAATTATTTTTGCAATTACGCAACACAGAGACAATCCTATCTGGCGCCCATATGTAAATGTTGGCTGGTTTCTTATCCATCACACAATACCTTCATGTAGCTGTCTTATATGACCATTTAGGAATGTGGTTTATTTTTGTTTTTTTTTTTACTTTTATGGACCTTGTTGTGCAGAATTATCTGATGTATTTAACAGTTTTAAGAGCTGCATTGCTTTGCTTTGAGTTATTTGTTTTATTCAGTCTTAATACTTTTGAAAAGATCAAGCAGGAATGAAGAAAGTAAACACTTTTTTTTTTTTTTACACAAGATGGTCACTTTATATCTGGTAATACAGTGAATGGAGACAGAAGTGACCTCCCCCTCGTCTGATATCTGCAGGAATGTGAGACCCAACAGTTCAAAGTCTACCAGCCTGAAGAGAGCAGTGAGGGCTGGGGAGGTCTGAGGGTGATGCAAGGAATTTGGGTGGAGTATATGCATACGTGGGGAGGGTGACACACACCAAGAAAAGACTTGCTTTTTGTCTCTTGAGACCATCAGGCTCCCCCCCAGTCCTCTGGTTGCTACAGCTTTTCTCTTTCAAAGGCAGAGAAAGAAACGACCCATCTTGTCTCCCATCCAGCCCCCTGAGCCGCTCCCCTCTCCTTCACATCCTTCCTGCCGGACCCTCCCAACTCATAGAGTCATGGAGCCCGCTTTCTCTCTGCGCCTTTCCAGCAGGTTTTAAATCTCGTTTGCCTCCCACACACCACAGCGGCGCACAAAGCGTCATCTGCTTCCAGTTTGCTCGATTTGCAGCCACACAAGGCTGAACAAAACGTCAAAAACTTTTATCTGTGCGCTGCACATTTTACTTCCAGTGCTGCCAAAAAATGTGGACAGAAATCACATTTTTAAAGTCTTCAGAATCCACCTGGCCTGATGAACCACACCAACACTGGAAGAAAAAAAATCTTCCAATGTAGACATTCAATGACATGGAGAATCAGGGGAAATCACCAACAATTTAACTTGTGTTTGTCCTTACAGCAAAGACTGTATTTTTGAATAATGCTACAGGTATCTGGAAAGGTGCTTTTGTAGAGCATTATCAGGTTTTCAGGCTGCTAATCTGATCTAATCTGGCACAAAGGGGATGAAGTCTTTAAGTTACCTGATTAGTTGTAACAATAGATGTGAATAACAATATATACAATTTATAAAATGAAATAAAATACTTCCCCACAGATGTAAACGGGTGTTTATGCTGCCATCCATGCCATGGCATATCCTAGGTGCTACAGTGCTAGCTCTGTAATTTTTGTTCAATGACTAACCTTTAACACTTTCAATTTGAACCAGAGTGCATCGAAAAAGAAGGCAAAGCAGAAATGACAAGAGGAAATGAAGATGAGGAGAATCAAATGGTTGAAGATGAGAGAGTTGGCTGAAATAACTGGTGTTTGTGCAGCTGCTGTTTGGAAATGTCAGCCGGAAAAAAGAGCGTATGATTTCAAGAGCTCCAATTTCTAACTCAGACTGTTTACAGTTAGCATCGGGATGAAAACATTTCGTTGAATGTATTAAAATGGTGTGTTGCAAAGGCTTCAAGATGCTTTACTGTCTCTTTAAGCATTGAGTTATGTTGGTTTGTTTTGGTTTTGCTTTGGCTTCCACTAATCGTGTTAGCTCCTGCTACTGGTGTTAGCTTCTACTGATGGTGTTAGCTCTAGCTAATATAGTAGCAGATCAAGCTGACAACCTTCATTAATTTCAACAGATATCAGGTGTATTAAAGTTTATAGAGTTTAGTCTTCCAAAACATGCCCAGCTCATCATCACGGCATGCATGGCTCAGATGAAAAATGGCAATCTCCATAGGCAAAACATATAATAAAGTTGTACAGTTTTTTTTTTTTGGTTTGATTTTTTGAGTAACTATGAATTTTTACATTTCACAAGTCTAATAGGAAAATGACAACATATTTAAGCCAATAAGTTCACATTGGCTTAATATGGCTCTCATTAAAGACAATGTTTTCCCCCCCATCAATCAATCCTGATCCTCTTCACTCTGAAATGTTTCCAGTGATTTAGAAAAGGAAGAATTTTTTTTAGCAGATTTATTGATTAATCGTCAGAATTATAATAATTGATTACTAAAATAATCAATAGTTACAGCCCTACTTTTGTATGAATGGTTCTGTATTAACAAGATTGGCTTTCCATGTAAATAGTAAAGCTTCAAACAGAAGCTCCACTTTTGTCACAAGTGAAAAACTGTTTTAACCGCTTGAGAAATCCTGACCTGACATTTTTAAGTCACTGCTGGGAACTGGGAGGAAGTAAGAGTTTGAGACATGGAAGTAAAAAAAAAATAGGAAGAAGGAAAAAAAGATGATAAATCAGAACCCTCCAGCTCCTGACATGTGCTGAACGTCACAGGCTGCTGAGGACAAACAGTCTGAGAGCATCTTCAGGCCGGTCAGAGCGCCGCAGAGTCTTGTGGAAATTTTCCAGAGTTACTGCCTCCGTCGTTTACATTCCTGAGTCGAGGCCGTGGTGGTTTGAATTAGAAACCAAGGTGAAGCAAACAGGGACTTTAAAAAGTTAGTCAAAGAGGTGAAGGTAGGTCTAAGCCCAGAGTTTACCCAAGGATGGGCGACACTTCATTCAACCTCATCCTCACTCCAGTTTGATGAGATCAGTGGCAGACCAGCAGTGTGCACACATGACATCATTATAGTCTGACTCCTTTCAAAGTGGTTATGTCTTGAATTTCAGGCAACAAAAGATTTGACAACTTAATATCCAAGATGAAACTATCAGTCATCTGTTACCGAACAAAGATCTTAACACCAGCTTTCAGGACAGGTAAGGGAGGGTGAAGAACTGACTCTATATGCTTCATACAGCCAAAGAGGTATTTAGTCATTCATGCACTGAATAACTTAAAGCATTGGAAAGGTAACGGCACAATATTTTTGTGGTTTAACCCAACTTTAAGACCAAGGTTAATTGAAACTTTGAGGTTTGGGAGGAGTCTCTAACAGCACAACAACCCGCTCACCTGATCCTTCTGAGCGCCCGTCGCTGCCTATCAGTGGCACTGTGATGGCTGCCGTTGCGACGCCGTCTGTGGGCATGGTGGTGTAAACTACAGGAAGCGACTGCACCACCACAGGGATGGTCTGCAGTTGGCCCACTTTGCTCGGCATGCTGACCGACGGGATTGTATGGATGACATGGAGAATCTGCTGTCCTCCGGCTCCTTGTGTTGCTAGGATAGAACCTGGAGAGAGAACCTGGCAGGAGAACATGACGGAGTCACAAATCGTGCTGTGTGTCTTATGATGAATAAACGGAGGAGGCAGGAGTTTGTGGTTACCATGGAGCCTATGGATTGTACCGTGGAGGGAACGGGCGTGGCTGACAGGCCGGGCTGGGAGGTGGCGCTGCTGGGCGCCGGGTTGACCGTGGAGCTCGTTGTGGAACCAGAGCGGGGCTTGTTGAGCGACAGGTCGACGGGTTCGGTCTGGTCCTCCGCGGGACTGGAGTGAGGCGAAGACGGCTCCGCCTTGAACTCTGTCTTCATCTTCAGGTCTGTGGGTTGGGAGCAGTCATCACCTACATCCGCCTGTCAGGGAAAAAAAGGAGGGGAAGACTTATGTTAGACCGAGACGTTGTTTACACATTACACATATCATACAGCAATACAACAATAATAAAGACAATAATGACTTTATAGCTTTTTTCCCAAGAAAATGTGGCCTTTCTCTTACTGTAAAAGGTTTATGTTTTTCTTTGTTTTAAACCCAGAAATGCTGAGAAATTAAAGCCTAGCTCTTAAATCTCCCATGAAATAATCACGTTTTATATGTTAGGCTTTTGCAAACTTAAGTTTGTTAATCAGTGTCAAGTTCTGTCTTGATAAAAAAAAAGGCCTTTTACCTTATTAAGTGATCTTAACAGAAAGAGGCAAATCAAGTTTCAAGGTGCTTTAAGTGATAAAAACATAACACATTGAACAAATAAACAAAACAAACAGTACAGTGGCAAAATAAGACGACTACATTTATAGTCCAGACTTGAATGTATATATTTTCCAATTATTAATTAAAAGCAACACTAAACAATTCGGTTTTCAGTCTTGATTTACTGTTTCAGCAGTTTTGCAGTATTCTGAAAAGTTTGTTCCAGATTTGTGATGCACAGAAGCTGAATGCTGCTTTTCAATGTCTGGGACTGGTTCTGAGGATGCAGAACAGACCAGGACCAGAACCAGAAGACCTGGGAGGCCTGGAAGGTTTTTACAACAGCAGACTGTTTCCACTGGCAGATTACTTCACTTATAGCAAGACATTTCCCCCTGAAAAATCTGACAGGAGAACTTGTACTTTTTATCAATATCCAATAATTATTTTGATGAAAAGTTTCTTGTTTTGTATTATTTCATTGCATCATAGAATGAGATTCAAAATAAAGAGAATTTTAGTAAGGCAGACTATTTAAACTGAAAAATGGTGCAGAAATTTTGCCATCAGATGAGCGATATGCCTCCATAAACATGTGTCATTTAATATTCAGTCTTTTTTCCCAGCAGTGGAAGCGGGAATGCCGGCGTTGGGGATCCAATAAGCCCTCGTTCTCTGAACCTCCTTATAGGAATGGAGCGCCGATTCTCCTCTCCAACTACCCAGGGCTCAGCTGCCATCCAGCCCCAAAGTACAGCGAACAATGGCTGCTGTGTGGAACGCTGGGAAGAGGGGGAGGTGGATGAGAAAGTGAGACGGACAGAGACAGAAGGCTCCATGGGTATGGAGAGAGACTGGTACAGGCTGAAAGAGAGAGAGAGGGGGAGAGAGAGAGGAGAAGTGGAAGAGGGAACAGCAGTGAGCCTCCAGTCCAGGAATTGGCCTCCATCCAGTTGAGCTGAGCATAGTTTGGCTCTGGGCGAGGAGGAGAGGGTGGAGGCTCTGCTACACCCTTTTATCAGGTCACGCATTCAGCTGGAAGCTGGGTTTATAAAGGTGAACGGATTAACAAACCTGTAAACATCAGCTAACCACCTGGATGTCTATGCAAATAACTAGAGTGTAATAAGGAAACTATTTGTTCTGCATGTTTGGTTGAATTTGTTACAGATTAAATTCTTATAAAGGAATGAGTCTGTCTTCTCTTCCAGCTCCAAAGCTAAATTTGTGAATGGAGACTTAAAAGTGCTAATGACCTGCTCTTTGTGTTGGATATATTATCTGTTTTCTCTGTGGATGAACTGAGCAGGAGAGAACAAAAAGGAACAGAGAGGAAAGACAGAGGAGCTCAAAAGACAAGAGGAAGAGAAAAATAGAAGTAAAAGAGGAAAAGAAAGGAAAGGCCGACAGGTGTATCTCAAGTGAATTCAAAATCTAAAATTGTTCAAAACTTGGCAAAGATCTCCTGAACAGAATAGAGAAAAAGAAGAAAATAAGAAAAAGATGATCATAAGCCAAAGAAAAAGGAAAGCGATTATAACGTGATTATGGTGAGACGGTCAAAGGGAAGGAAGAACGGAAACAAAATCCGGAAAAGAAAATCAAGTGTGAAAGAAGTGAGCGAGGCAGAGAAGAGAGAATGAAAAAAGGGAAAGAAAGACAGAAAGGACGGAAGGAAGACGGAGTGGGTGGGAAAGGCCCTGCCGTTTCCATGGAAACTGAGAGCCATCAGCTGACTCCATGTTTTCCGCTCGTTCCACCCACCACCAACTCCCTTCCCTTTCCCTTCCAGCCCGTTCACCTTTCCATCCTTCATCCCTCCATCTCACCCCCCCCTCTTCACTCTCTCTCTTTCAGGACCACACCTCTCACACCTTTCTCTCCCACACCTCCGCCTCTCCCTCCTCAGCATCCCTCACTCTTTACACCAACCACACCCTCAGTGCCTCACCCTCTCATCCCCACGGCAGCTTTCCTTTCTACCCACTCACTTGCTCATCTACTGTTTTTTCCCCGTTTTTCCCCTTTCCTCACGGATGCTCAGACGATTCTGAGCAGAACTCCTCAAACAAAGACTCCGAAAGGATCCGTCTCTAACAAAGAGCAGAGGATCTTTTCTGGACTCAAGATGAGATAAAAATTTGAAGGAAAAAAAAAAAAGAATTTGTAGCTTTTACACGGGTTAGTTCACGGGAATCATATGTGGAGATATTAACTGAGTTTGTGCAAATCAAATAAATGACATCGCCTTGAGAAAATATTTAAACAACTTAAACTTTTTCACATTTTGTCATCCAATTCAGTTCAAAAATCATTTTTACCCTAAGATGAAGAATAAATATAGAGTAAATATTATAACTAATATTATCCAAGTATCTTCAAAGAGTTCCTTGTGTGGGCAGGAAGAATGTCCTGTAGCAGCCAGTCTTGCAACAATTCTGAAGAAGCCTCTGACTGAAGACTGTTTCTATGACAATATAGTTTGATTTCCAGAGACAATATTCCACAGAAAGCATGACGCTGCTCCCTCCTGTGTTTTTGCTGGCAGAAACTGGAGCGTATTACTGACAGACATTTATTTGCCTAAATCCCATAGTAACTGTGTGTTCTTCTCTCAGCGCATCTATAAGCTATTAGGTATGTCGCAATAAGCAATAAATTAATTAGTTGCATGATAAATTTCGACCAAAAACTGGATGACGAAAGTCTTCTTTCTAGTGCTTTGGACAAGTTTGTGTACAGAGACTTCATAATTCATTTTATTTACCGTTTTGTTTATTTATTTTGGATATTTAAAATGTTTTCCAGCTCCAGAATTAACTGTTCATTAGAATTTAAAGTTTATTAATCTTTGAGAATGTGTTTTTGCCATTACCATCAGATCACTTGAATATTATTGTTTACTGCAATAACTTCTGGGACAATTTATTGTCCAGCAAAATGAGTTATGGCGAGAGGTTAATAATCATAAATAAATGGAATTCCACCAGACAGCCTTTGAACTAAAATTAAATAAACAAATTCAACTTTTGCTAAGAACGTCCCAAAGTCAAATAGACTCACGTCAAACTAACTTTGTTTAAGTCACAATAAACTTCAGCTCAGAGCATCAGGGTGCCCTGAGCTGAAACCCTTGGCTGAGCGTGATGTTTTCCTGCTCCCCATCCGCCTGCATTCCTCAGTTCAACAGCTCCGCCGTAAAATGGGTCACCCGGTCCTCATCTTGCAATTAATTCATGCGATCCCCAACTCTGTCTGATGCGGCCGGCAGCTGTGACTGCGGCAGCGGAGGAACACACTGCCTCTGCGTCCGCAGGACTTTAATCATCTTGTACTTGGGGCCGCACGTTTGATACCGGTAATGAGTGATTTACGGGGGGGGGGCAATAAAGTTCAGCTGTCAGCTGGCCCACAGAGGACGGCTGACACATGTAAGACGTATGACTGCGTTTAATGCATGTGAACAAGGATGAGGATTTCAGAGCTGGCAGTGGCTTTAAATGACGTTTTAACCATGTGTGCGTGTAGGGTGTGCGTGTAGGGTGTGTGTGTGTGTGTGTTTGGTTTTAGTCATGTGACTGTAAGCATTTAACAGAGAGAAACTGGTCAGGTTAGAGGAGGTCAACTAACAGATGGTGAACGGTTTGTGTAGCTTACTGGTATGTGGGATTTTTAAGTTTCATTTCAAAGTAACAAATGAATACATGATTATGTCATTTTGGAGCACTTGGGTAAATAGAAATAATTATTGAACCAACTGAACACAGAATGATTCCCACAAACCAGATAAAGGCAGCTTGATTATTTATTCTGATGCTGCTGTTGTTGTGATCTTTGTTAGACGACATGGGATCAAGATGAGGGTCCAGCAGAGATACATTCATAAATACATCCATCCATCCAAACAGGCCCGGTCAAGCGTCCATCCATCCGTCCATCAATCAATTTATCCATCTGTCCGTCCAGCTGTCGCCCACTTTTCTAAGATTGTGTGTAGCAGGTAGACAAAGCCTTCCTCCAGTACAAGTAGACAGTAGAATGTTGGGACAGGGCAGAAAAACGTCCAAACAGAGGCATTAAGGAGGAATCCTTAAGACAGAATCCTCTGTCTTAAGGAATCTGAAAACCCAGAAAAACCATTTGAAGGTGCACTGGTTTTTCTGCTGCTTTTACGTTTGATCATGAGGGCAGAGATGGAAGGTACAATACAGACGTGAAGAAGGAGAGAAAAGAAACGACAGCTGACAACATTCACACAGATGTAGCTCCATCCACTCCAACACCAATTAGCTCCAACCAGTGTTTAGGTGAGAGCATTGTGCTCTCATTTCCTGCCCTGCTGGATCCACCTGTTCGCAGACTGATCCCAGCCACCAGGCCAAACTTTTTCCTGTTGCTCACCACACAAAAATGGAGGTTCGCTTCAGTCTGGAGTGATTTGACAGGAAAACTCTGGCAGTGGGTAGAAAAGCTCACTGCCAACGAGTGGATTTTTAGACAGTTAGCATAGTCTGGTAGACTGTGTTTGACTGGGAACCAAGGTTGCAACATTTGTTATATTTTCAGCTGCTGTGGTTCGCTGCACTGCTCTCCTCCTCACCTGTGGTGGCGTTGCACCAAGAACTACTGAAGAAACCGACACAAAAATCCCTGAAGAAGACGCCGAGCGCAAATTTCTTCTTTTCAGGAAATGTAAACAAAAATGGAGAGGGAGTGGTCTACATCAGAACTACATTACGCATTCACACCTGGGCAAATGAATCAGACTAACCATCAAACTAACCAGTAAACAGGGCTGTGTGAAAATGTTTCAATAGAACAATCTAGTCAAAAGGCAGCAAAATGCTGAACTTCTGCTGTTCAATGCGTCATTTTTTAACATCATAACAGCATAACTATATAGAATTAACATTGTGTAAAAATTGTTTCTGAATTGTTCGAACAAGCTTGCCACACTCTGACGGTGAAGAGGTCAACAGTGAGGCCTCACTCATCACTCGTCACTCCACTGCATGTTTCACACCTCAGTGACAGTTAAAGTGTCACCAGAGGGTTTTTCCTAGTTATAACTCACAGCCACAGCATACCCTCTTCTAAAACTGGAAAAATATTCCTGTTCTCTTTCTTCCTTGTTCCGAGGTAACGACTTACAGAAAAGACGAGTTCTGGGAGATGCGTTACATCCACACACAGTAACAGACAGCCGAGCAGTTCCAGAGCCACAGCAGTCTTAGTTCAAACAGCAAACATGTAGCTTCTGCACAGCTGGAGAAGCAGGAACTCGTCTTTTCACTCTGATAAAACCAGAAATAACACTGCAACAAGCACTTTCACCCGTCTCCTGCTTCGTATTCATCCCTTTGATGATTAAAATATCTTGATTCAATCATGGTGCACAGTAAATCTTTCAGCACTTCATTAGAGGAAGAGCAGGCACAGACCAGTCCTCCATTTAACCAGAGGAAACAGACTGTTTCTGTTGGATCACCACTGGTAGCTATTGTTCTCCTTCAGTTTATAGGCAAATATGGAAACAATAAAACTATAATCCTGGTTTTATGGATGAGCCTTGATGAAGACTCTGCATCAGAGCAGCTTTTGTCCATCGCAGAACATCCCACTATTGATACATCTACAAAATAACCGCCTTATTAAAACATTAGGCCAAAAAGTGTGTCATGATAGTTTGTTGTATTTGAGCTTAAATAACATTTTTCGTTCCATGTTTCCAGAAACATTTTATGCGTCTATATTTGCCTTCAAACTGTAGCTCAGTTTAACTAAAGCAGAAAACTTTTCAAAATCAGTATAATTTGGTAGAGGAGAAAACATATACAATTATATATTATACTAGGATGTTAATTTTTTAAAAAGCGTCATAATTGTGCATTTTTGCCGATTTATTTATAGAAAAAAAATATTTATATTAAAGTATTGCATGAATAAAAAATATTATCTGTTAGTATAGTTAATTACACTTTTTTAAGATTTAAATTTGTGCTCCCACACACTAGAAATAGATTTACATTTTTGATCAAAAATAAACATATTCTCCAGAAATCTCAGATTTTAAATTATATAGGTTCAAAAATCTGCTAGAAATATTAAAATAAGCAGTAGAAATTGGTCTTTCTGTGCAAAAATGATATTAATATATCATATTATAAAACTTTCAATATAGAACATCTACATTTTCTCAACAATTTAGATAATTTCACCTTTTTTTGTATTTTACAAGCAACGCAAATGAGAAAACATAAAAACATGTAGCCTGAGTGGTTTGGTGCAACAAGCCCAACATTTTTTGCCAGAGATATAAACCATTTTTGCCCCAAATTGCTTGAATTTCCTCAGCAGATGACAGTTGAAACCAGCAGCTCAGTTCCCCACAGCTGTCTGCCAGGGCAATTAAAGCAGCAGGGTGTGCGTTTGTCGCTGCTGCCAAGGATCAAAGGCGAGCTGAGCATTTTTCAGCCTCTCCAGTTGTTCTGCTCCGAACCCTCGCATTTCAGAAAAAAAACAACAACAACAACAACACGTACAGTACGCAAACGGCTTCCTGTCTCAATCAGAGCTGCTGCTGCTACTTCCTGGAAGCTTCGCGGCGTAGGAAAAGCGAGCTGCCAGCAATGACATCATCATCACCATCATCATCCTCATCATCCTGCAGCAGCAGCAGCAAGAGAAAAGCTGCATCCATCCAGTATCTGCACTGCAAAGCCCCAACTCCCCTGAAACGTCGCTGCTCTTTCAGTCTGGATGTGAAATCCTCTGAATGGGGTGAAAGCTCGGAAACAAACACACACTAGCTAACTCACACATGGTAAACGCTCAGCAAATAGACCTTGGAGCTCTCACACATTCTAACACACGCACACGCACGCCCACACGCAGGCCTTCGCTGTTTGCTTGTGTGTATTTGTGCTTATGAGAAGCACAGATTAGATCCATTCACTGTGTTTGGCTGGCAGGTATTTACTGTGACTGTGTGTGTTGGAAAAAGAGAGAAAAGGTGGAGGAGGCAGAGGAGGAGCGATGGAGTGGGTTTGGGGGTGGGGATGTTGGTGGGATGGTGGGTTTGGGGGGGTCAGGCTATACAGTCTTTTGGCAACTCCCGCCAGAGCTGTGGTTGCCATGGTGACTGGGCGAGCGGAAGCAGAGCCTCCCCCGACATATCCTATTAGGGTGAGGTAGCGAGGCCGACCAAGAGAGAGAGGGGAGGAAAAAAGGGGGGAAAGAGAAGAAGAGGAGGACTTATGTGAGAAAGTTTGTGAGAGAAAGTAGAAGAAGACGAATGATGATGGAGGGAAAGGTGAGATAAAGGTGTGTCCAGAGAATTTTCTCCCAAACTTTTCTTTTGCTGCTGCAGTGCTACAGCTGATGAGCTGAACGACCCTTGACTCCGTTCCTTCGCACTGACGAACACTGATTAACCTGCATGAAGCAGACATGTTGTTTAATCATCAACGCTTTCTCTGCTGCTGACCCAATGTCACAATGTTTGTTTCATCAGCATATCAACCAGAAACGCCTGTTATCAATCTATCATCTCTCCATCCATCCATCCATGAATCCATCCATCCATTCCTCCCTCTATGAATCATCAACAAATCCACCTGTCCTCTTTTCCTAAATACATTTTTTCTAAAATACTAAAGCACTAACTTACTTGACTGTATGTTAACTTGCAGTTGAGCAAAGTTTGGCATCTTTGTAGAAGTTTGGGTTACTGAATTTTCCAAGTACTTACAAGTTTATATTCATGCTCTTATTTTGAAGTGGATGAGAACTGTTCACGCAGCAGTTCCATTTCCTGTCTTTCTCTTTCTTTTTAACCCTAATGACGTTTTAAACAAGGAACACAGAGGAACAAAATAAAACAAGGACAGCAGGGAACCAGATAGAATCATCTAATAGTCTTTCAAGGTCGGATGTAAATTCAATTAAAGTTAGTGTTTTAGCATTAGCGTCAGCTAAATACCATGTTGGTGTAGTGCTTTAGTATTAGCAGAACAAATGTTTAGAATTAGTGCTTTAGAGTAAGCACAATTAGCTTTTTTCTTAGCGATGTCTACCGCTGCCTGATGCTGACCTGTGTTCAGATCTCTCCCCTTCAGCTACTAGTGGAGCTTTGTCTGAGCTATCGATGCTAATAGGTCGATCATATGCCAAGTTTAGTGACATATTTTACTTAATTGCCTGCTAAATTTTAAATAACAGTTTGAAATTACTTGAAAAAGTAACTGAGGTTACTGCATTTCCTTCATATATGTGAGAAATTTCTGCTGAATAAAGTTGGCAATGTGTCAAAGGAGTCATTAAAACAGGTCAAAGTTCACCACAGCAGAGATGTTTTAGCTCTAATTTAGCTGCAAAACAAATATAAGCAGATAACAGGAGCTCCGATGGATGCATGACGGTATCTGGACGGCATTGTCTTTGAGTTAATGGATGTTGTTTTTATAACTTTATGGCATTTATAAATAAAATAATTAACCCAGTATTTATTGTATAGTTGAATAAAGCTAATCATTATTCATTTTACAGCTTTTTGCCATTTCTCCGGTGAGATCAGGACCCAGAGAGGAGCTCTCAACGTCTCCTGCTGAGAAGCAAAGTGGGACGCTTATTGTTTGCATGCCTCTAACATGTGGGAAGCCGCTGGTGCATGTAGCAGCTGTATGGTGGTGTTACTCATTTTCGAGCAGTTACCCAAGGGCTCAGACTTTCAGAGTAAACATATAACAGCGATTATATGATGGTTCTGATGGTTTTGAGGTATTAACTAAGATGTTTTAGGTTCTGAACTCCAGGAGGGTCCACTTCCTGGAGACTTTATCTGCGGACAGGAAAGTCCACTCCCCTGTGTTAGAGACAGCCGCAGAGGTGTGGTCAACACACACACACACACACGCACACACACACGCACACACACACGCACACACACCCTCTGCTTAATGATCCCTTACGCAATACTACTCCACCCAGCCCCCACCCATCACTAACCCAAACCACACCACAACACAAGGGGCTCCACCAGAACCCTCCCCCATTCCCCAACACTTTCAGCCTCATGTGAACAGAAATCGCTCAAAGTTTTTCCAATCAAAAATTTGCTTCCGATCCATCAAAACTTCTGTCGTTTCTGAATGTTATCCTTGTTTTTCTCGGTGGTCAAAAGATAACAGTTTGATAACAACTCGTGGTCAAATTCTAAGTTTGGATGCAGATGGACTATTTTAAGTCCATCTGCAGCTACAGTAGAATTACAGAGTTCATGAATGAATAACTTTGGTACTGTCAACATGAACCTGGCATTTCATTGCTTGAAATTAGAGGATTTTGTGATAAAATACCATGTTTTCAGTGTCTAGATATTAGGGTAACTCTAACCCTAACCCTACTAATAACAGGTTTGTTTACAAGTTACATAAAGTGGTGAAATTTTTATCATTAAACTGCATAGAATAACTGGATTTACTAAAAATATTTCATTTATATTGAAGTAGAGTGGAGAAAATATTCAAAGTAACAATCATGACAAAAATCTATTTTTGAGGGTTTTCAGACATCATTAATTCAAATTCTTATTATAATTATAGATTTTTCACAAGAAAACATGAGACAATAAAAGTATAGGATGGGATAGATCTCAGTCCAGGCTTGTTTAGCACCAACATTACTAGAAGACATTGCAATCTCAAGAAGGAGCAGATTTATGACCGTCGTTTGGAGCAGATCTTTGTCTATGATTAAGGAAAAACAGTCATAAATGCTGAGAACCCTGACCTATGGTGCAGCTGATCCAGGTGTGACATTGCTTTATGTTGGTTTCATCAAAATCACGGTGACCAATAACTGATAACACATAAGAAAGCAACACAGGCACTGAATAATGTGGAATTAGAAAAAGTGTATATGTTTTTCAGACTAATACACACAAACTATCCAGAGATATTGAAATGTAAACGGTTGCAAATTGAATCCCCCTTTATTGCTTGTTTTTTTTTTTTTTTTAATCTAATGGCTGCTACAACAAATCCTTTAAAACCTCCAGCTTTGTATCAGATGGAACATGCTGAAGGCATTTAAATACATGCAATTATCTGCATTTAGCAAATGTGCAGCACAAGTTGTGTCAGCTTGAGTCTGGTCTGTTAGTACATTCATCATTTTTCAGCTCAGGCTAAATGAAGACAAGCCATGACATTTACAGAGGCAGTGTAACCAAACAGGAAATGATGCATCACTCAAACATTTTGTAATTTGTTTATTTTTTGATGGTAAAGTTAGTTAGAAGCTCATTCACCTTCAAATTTACAATTTTTGCACAAAGCTGCTAGATTTATACAAATTATTTCACGGGTCATCCTGCAGACCAACACAACGGCAAGACCAAAAGACAACAACCTTAGAGATGAAATTATTGCCTCATATCAGCCTGGAAAGGCCCATAGCCATGTCCAAACTATTTGAGGTCCAAGAAAACATATCAGTCCCAATTAATATACAGATCGTGCAACACAAAAAGCTCCATCCCAGACTCAAGGTTACATCAGTCTAATTAGACAAAGACACACTAGAGTAGGGTGATGGTTCGGGCTTCATTGAGGCAGCATGAGCCTCTCCAAATACCAATGTACTCTAGAGTCAAACAATCATAGAAAAACAAAGCAGCACATCCGCAACAGAAAAGAGAACCATCTTTCTATACTGCTGGAAAAAAACTGGAAGAAGCTTCAAAAACACAAAAGCTGAACAACTTTTTATCAATAGGAACTTTTAAAGACACTGTCTGAAACGTGCACATGCTTCAACTAAGATATATAATGTCCTTTTTATTCTGTCTTTACTGTTTTATGACCTCAACTATGTTGTTAATGTTTGTTGTTTACTGGAGGAATGTGCAGCTTGATCTTCCAACATGTTCTTTCCTCCCTGCCAGGTCGTTAGTGTAAATAAGAATTTGTTCTTAATCACTCACCTGGTTAAAAACAAAAGAAGGGTAAATAAAAAAATTTAAAAAAAAGACTGGTGTAGTCAAAGTCCAGACTTTCTTAAACTGCCGAGTTATTGACACATACACTGCCTCAACTGATGTTAATCAAACATCAGTTTGTTTGATTAACAAAACTGATGACTAATAAGCGTTACTTATTACTTGGTCACTATAACAAGGTTTTCCAAAACTTACTGCAATATTTTCAACAAATATAATAGTAATGGTGACATGAAAGTATGCAAACTCAAAGATTGATTAAAAACATATTAATCATTTAGATTAGACAGAGAGAACAGGCAAAAGTGAAAAGTAGTGCAAACCAAAAATGTTTGCAGCATTTTTCAATGATATTCAAGGGGAACATCTCTTTAATGATTATTGTCCAATGGGAAATTATCAAGCTCATTTTAATTTATCATGCAGTAAACTGATTTAAGATATTATATATTGTGCGTTATACAACAGTAGACATCTCTGGCAGATTCTCTTTTAAAAACAACAACTTTATCTTGCAACATTGAGGACAAAATGGACAGCAGTCTGCTCTTATCTGACTGTCCACACCCTCTCCACCTCCACCCTATCTCCTCCCTCCATCTGAAACCTATCCCCGTCTGTCTCCTTCTGCTCTTTTCCACTTCCTAGAACATATTCTGCACTCATCCAGCCTTTCTCTGGATGGCGGGGCTGAGGTAATGGCTGCTGTTGCGTGCCTGCGACTGACAAACATCGCCTTATCATTAATCGTCACGCCCTGCATCATATATGCTATGATAATAACAGGTTATGGTCATAAAACCTATCAACTTCAATATGCAGTTAGAAACGTTAATGTGCAGCGACTTGCTTGCGCCAGCTAAAAAGCGTTCTTATTCAGGGCGATGTACAGACAGTACTTATGATTATATTTAATTAGCACACATCAATAATGAGGGTGCAAGATGTTAACAGGCGAGCAGATAGAATGATAACAAGAAGGGGGAATTTTAAGATGGTGTAAGAAATAGTGTTTATGAGCGATCCACTTTGATTCCTTTGGGACAACTCAAATGTCTTTAAAGGTGACCTATTATACTTCCTTGAACAGGGAGGATAGGTCTAGGGGCTACACAAAACATTGTTGATTACATTTTTTGCGCAAAATCAATTTTAGCTGATGAGATTTTAGACTGATCAGTTCAGCTGATTCTGAGCTCCTTTCAGATCGAGCTGTCACTTTAAATCCAAATAAGCTGCAGCTGGCCACACCCTCCAACTCAATGTTTACACTCGCATGTAAAAATGGATGCAAACGGATGCGCAATTATACAACCGTACAAGTTTGAAAAGGATAAGTAGAGCCTCCTGCACAACCAAGAAGAATGCAAAAAGTAGTTTCTGGATGGTAAATCAAAAACAAAACACTTGTCTTTTTCAGCAGCCATTGTACAGCGCATACAGCAGTAAAACTAGCCGATTAAACACGCTGGAGTTCAGCTTGGGTTGCTAAGTAACGGGTTGGGCTTTGCTGCTAATTTGTGAAGTTCTTTTCCTTAAGTTTTTGAAATGGTTCATCTTCCAGACACCAAAAAAAAAAAAAAACTTATTTCCAAAAAACGTTTAAGTGTTTTTTAAGAACTTGTGCTGTTTTTAGAAGCAGTAGAATCCAAATAGAAGCATAAATTAAAATGAAAAATCAAATAGTTTGTTTTATGTTTTCTTGTTTTCAATGTTCGAATGGAGGCTGAATGTTCCAGGTGGTTAAAACGCAAGCTAAAGGGGGAAAAACAAGTTACCAGGGGGTTTTTAAACTTGTTGTTACCTTAATAAGCTCGTTAAAGTATGTGGGTGAATTTCTTTAGATGTTTAGGGTTTTAAGTGGAACTTTACAGAACATCGTTACCTTGTTTGCCTCTCTGAGGGCAGAAAGCAGTTTGAAGCTCAGCATAGTCTGCAAAACTCTCAACACAGTTTACACTGGTGAACTCTATCAAGTGTCTACTTAAAGTAAAAATAAAAAATAAAAAAAACTGACTCAAACAAATGATGTGGTTAGGGTGTGTTTCTTTCACATAAAAGGCTCCTGGCCAAAGCCACAATGTTTTTAAAAAATAATCTTGTAAAGGCTGTCCTCATTTTTATAACTTTGAGGCTAGGCTTAACGTTCAGTTTAGGATGATTTTAAACTTTAGATTCTGGAATGAACTTCTGCTAGCAATAAGAATGACCTCTGACCTAGGACTCTTCAACATTTTTTATTGTTCGACTGTCACTTCTGTTTTATTTCATTGTACTGATTGTAAAGCTGTGTTTAACTTAGTGGTTATTGTAAAGAACAATACAAATAAATTTAATATTATTATTATTCATAAAATAGCAGCATCCCTATTACGTAGTTGCGATTCGGTATTTGCAGATATTTCTGTGGAAGGTAATTCCACATAATTTGTGAGAAATTTGCCTGTTCACAGATTTTCTTCCCATTGAGCATCTCTAAAATATTCAAAAAGAAAAAAATCCTTCACTGCTGTGAATACCAAGCGTCTACTGTATTGATTTTTCGAGTTAATTTGTATTTTCTCTAATTTTTTTAAAGGAATAGTACAAAATAAGGAATAGTAACCCACATGATATCAGGTAATTAGTGGGTCCAGGTCTGTAATGTGGTCATTTTGATTAATTAATTACACAGATTGCAACGCGTAAAACATTTTATTTAATCACAATTTGTTTTTCACATGCAAAAGTTCTTAGCGGAACCTTTTTATTACGTTTCTGGTGTGCCTGTAAATCTGACGCACAAGAGACATTTGCAAAGAAACAATAAAACTGCTTCTCTTGGCCCACTAGGGGTTAAATTTGCTGCAAAATAGATTTGAAGGGGCGTTGGAAAGACTACTATTGTGTTTAAGTTGTGCTAAAAGGAGTTGGCCAATCAGCAACATTATCCATCCATTCTTCATCCTACATGTTTATCCCTAGTCGGGTAGGAGGAGTGCTGGTGTCCATCTCCAGCGGCAAGCTACACCCTGGACAGGTTGACAGTTCAGCAAAGTTATTCAAGCCTAAAATAGCATCTCAATGCTAAACATGATGCATCAGCACAGACGTCCCCAGTTCTAAAAATGATCAGGGGTTCCTGAAACACGGGAAAGCTGAATGGGCATAGTAGGACTTTCCACCAATCTGATAGAGAAATAAACTAAATAACAAATTAAAAGCAATAAATATCTTTGTTTTTGAGCTCATTTGTCTATTTATTCAATAATTTAGTAGCCAAATGGGCTTTTAAATTGAAACTGTTGCTCATTCTGTCAAAAATGAATTACAGACTCAGCAATTAACTCGATTTAGAATCTCAATGCCATCCCACCACAAATAATTAGCACACCAAACATGTGCCCTACCATCATCTTGATAACAACACCCTTCAGTGCGGAAGTATGTAGTGCAGCAAGAAGACTCAAGAGAAACTCTAAAGCTTCAACAGAACAGAATAAAGGAGAATCTGGTCTATGATGAGGACTCACCATGTTGAATTTATGAATAAATGGTTGGAAATCAACTGAGAGCAAATGGGGTTCTGTCTCTCTGAACCTTCTGGTTTCGTATAAAGGCCATTCATGGAATAAACTTTCTGAATGTTTTGCTAATTTAAATTTAGACAAAAAGTAAACCTAACTGCTTTGACTCAGAGTCTTATAGATCTGATGGACCTTTACACCTTGTTTGGATTTTTTTTTTTTTTTGACTGATTTCTAAAGTCAGGAACTTCCAAAGATATAAAAAACAATAAAATCATAAAATATTTCTAAACTGAGAGCAATAAACCAGAATCTTATCTTAAATCCTGTGAGGACTCAACAGGTTCCAACACGTCAGAACCTGCAGCCACACCTGCTGACGCCTACTTGCGCCCAACTGATTTTCCTCCATCACTTCTTCTATCCACCAATCAACTCCACCCAAAACCCCACCTCTCCTTCCTCCCTCCTCCTCCTCCTCCTCACCGTGCACTCCATCTCCTCTGGCTCTGGTTTGATCTGTATTGAGGGCATGTCTCTCCGGCCTTGGGCCTCCTTCTCCTCTTCCGTTTCCTCCTGCTTCACCCTGACGGGGAGCGTCCCCACCTCCTTCGGCTTCTCCTCTTCCTTGTGCGGCGGCCGAGGCCCAGTCGCCAGCTCCTCTTCCTCCTCCTGCTCTCGTCGGGCAGCGGGGGGCGGAGGTGAAGACGGCGGCTGCCGGGTCACGGCGCTCTGCTTGGCCGGGCTCCTCTGCTTCTTTCGGGCACCAGCAGCACTCTTCTTCTGCTTTGGAGTCGACTGGCACTGAGGAAGAGGCAGACGATTAGTTAGACAGAGGAAGGTACAAATCATGCAGAAGATGCAGAGGACAGGAAGGTAGAGAGAGGGGAGAAGGTGATAAGAAGGGGAGGAGGTGGTAAGGAGGAGAGGAAGGGGGGAGGGGCCGGAAGAAGGTAAAGAAAAAAGTTTGAAGCCAGAGAAAGAGGGTGAAAAATGGGAGAAAAGCAAGAAAAAAGGAAAAAGTAGCAAGGAATCTGTAAGCTGGAGTTTAAAGGCAAAACAGCTGATAACAAGCTTTACCTCCTCTCTAACAATCAGCCAGAAGAGGGCTCACACACACTCAATCTAAAAAAGAAGGGGAAATTTAAAGCTAAAGGAAACGAAGAGAGCAGAGAAGAAGAGGCAGAGAAACAAAGGCCTAAATCCTGAAGCTGACACTGAGGGAATGAGAACGAAAGAGAAATAACAGACAGAGCAGGGAGGAGTAGCCGTGAGCTGACCCCTCCCTCCCTTTCAGTGGCAGGCAGGCGGACACACCCTTTTCTGGAAGCCGAGCTGCAACACACACACATTAAGAGAGCGACTGGGGAGTGCCAAGGCAGAGGGACGCAAGCACGCACACACACACACACGCATGCACGCATTCAGGAGGAGAAGCAACACACCCCAGCTCCTCTAGCTTACTCTGCTGTCCATTTCCTCTTCCTTTACAAGTTAAACTATCAGACAATCATCAGCTCTCCCACAAATGATCAGGGAATAGAAACTTTTGACAAGTAAAACCCAAAAAGATCAACTTCAAGGGTTTTGAGATAAATATGTCTACAGGTTTAGGAAATTGTTTAAACGGTTTGCTCTTACTTGTATTTCAATAAAGCAAAGTTTCTGCTTTTATTCTGTATTTCTCAACTGAATACAGGACAAGATACAGACAGTTAAAGTTTCTCCTGAACAAGCTGGGGAAAAACGCAGCAAAGAACAAAAAAACAAGAAGACATAAATTGTTAGAAGACAATTTATGCCACAAAAAAAACTGTCCTGAAAGAGTATTCATACCCTTTAAACTTTTTCTAATACATCTAAAATCTTGAAATTCATAGGGAGTCCTGTTTGCCACAAGGTATAGAGGAGAAACGGCAAGAATGTTAAAGGAGGACTTTTGATCAGATAAGAACAGAATGAAGCTTTTTGGGGGTCTACAAAATGCTGCCAAACTAACACTTCATCTGCTTTAATCTAACTCCAGTTCATTTGTCTAAGAAGTCTGATTCGTTTGGGGAGGGGTGAATTTGCAATTGAACTCTGATGGGGACCAAAAAAGCGAAAGCAAGTCTTGATTTGGTTAAAGTGAACTCTGGTGTGGTTTAAATTGAATGTGAACTCCAAGTGGAGTGAAGCACAGGGCATTCTGGGTAAATAAAACCAAAACAAACACACAAATTTGGCACTAACAGAAGAAATGGCTCATGGTGTTATGCTAAAAACAATTTATTATAACCAATAAATTTTGACGCTACTCCATTTTTCTTTACATTTCATGAAGGAGGAAGTTTTAATCTCGTGATTCTTGGTACAGCATTGGTCCAGGGCGGAACAGGTTTTTCAAAAGGTTTGGTTCATTTGACACAGTGCAGTGTGAAAGCGAACAGCAGCAGCCAAAAATATAACAAATGTAGCCATTTTGGTCCCCAATCAAACACTGGACATCATCACAGAGAAACACAATGCTGGCAGCATCATGCTATGGGGATGCAAAAGCCTTGAAACCATAAACGTACAGCTGGGGATGTAAAGTGATGTCTCTACAGCAAAAAGCGATTCTAGAAATTATTGACTCAGGTGAGAGAAATACAAAAGCACACCACACTTTTCAGAATTGTAATCATTTAGAAAATATAAACCAAATCAATCTTTTCCTTCCATTTCACAAATACACACAATTTTGTGCTGATTGATCAAATAAAAAGTCCAAGAAGTGTGAAGACTAAAAGTACTGTAACAACATCCCCTAGAATTGCTCACAGCTTTAATCAGTATAATAAAAACATTGTGCCATTTTAGTTGGTGCTGCAGGTCACGACCCCTGCTTGGACTTTTAAAACATGCTGACTTGTCCACTTTCTGTTCCCTTCCCTATAATTTCAGCTGATGCTGGTGTGAATGCAGGCCTGGTTTCTGAGTATTAAAGGAATAATCTAATGTTGTACGGTCAGCATGTTCACACACATACGCTTTGTACAAAAAATATTGCGTTGGTGCAATCAGACCAGCCGCACTATAAAGCATCTTATGTTTAAGCACAAGCAAAGGCTAAGCTGGTTGCTTCTAAAGCAAAAATGTTCAATCTGAGTGATTGGTAAAAGCCGACTAACTGTATATATTGATGCTTATTTGTAAACTAACTTTCTCTGGTTGACCAGTTTGCTGTGCTTTTTCTTGTTCCTGTGAGCCTGAACCATGGTGCTGAGTTTTATGCTGGTATGCTACCCAACCCCAGCAGATTCCACAGTGAGGTGGGGCCTTAAGTTAATCATGCCGGGTGTGGCTGTAAGCACCGCCCCTCTCATGCAGAGGACACACACACAAGTACCCCTCCCCAGGTCCATTGTGGCCAGACAGAGCCCCCTCTGTGTCTCTAAACAAAGGTAAATGCAGCTTGATGCTTTACCTTCCCCCCAAACCAACAACACAACCCACAAACGGACAATGTCTGATATTTCACTGAACTCCCATATATGAAAGCATATTTTTGGTGTGAGAAACAAATGACTTCTGGGGCAAAATGTGTTGGCATTTTGTCCTAGAATTAAATGTGACACAGAAAAAGTTATCTCAACACAACCATGTACATCATGGTTGTGTTGTGTACAGCAACACAATCATGATGTACATAACACTGCACCACAATGACATGACTTCATCTATGCTGGTATGCGTTTCAGTTCTGCTTTCAGAAAGTTTGAACATGAAGGCAAAAAAAAGGCTTCAACTATTTGTGATCAGATTTTCTTTTACCCTTTGAAATTTGTGTGGAGCGTTTGAACCAATATTTTCTAAGAAATGACAAGATTTTATGTGTAATTCTTTAGTGACTGCTGACACTAAAAACTCTACCATTCATCATGCCCCAATATGTCCAGTCCTACCAATGGCAGATGACAAGATAACACTCCAGCATAGATAATCAAACTAGACTCTACGAGATCAGCAAATGTAAGCTATCTACTTTAAATGTTCAAATCTCATTATATTACCCTTATTTTATCCCGGTGAACTTATGGACTGGAGAATCCAGCAGGATTGTTTCTTCAGATGTAACGCCATATACTAAAGGTATTTGTCTCATGCTAATGCCTCCTGTCTAACTAATGTTAAACTGCCAATGCTATATGTCTAGTTAAAGCTAATGTCTTCTACTGACCACTGCCAATGACTGTCAGAAAAATGCTAATATGATCTGCTATTTTTCCAACTTTAGCTAAATTGTCTATCCAGTTAAAACTAATAGCATGTGAGGAACTAAAACTAATATCTAACTAAAGGTAACGCTCTCTATTTTACGTTAATCTTATATGCTTACCTAATCTTATGGTATCCAACTTGCTAATGCTATTTTTTCCACTAATGCTAACTGAATCTTATGTGATCTTGCTAACTAAAAATAATGCAGTCATAAGATATACATGCTGCTAAAGACAATACTGTTTTTTTCTAATTTTTGCTAATGCTATATGTCTAACTTGCATTCATTCTATTCATAAAACTGAAGCTAATAACAGTCTTGTGCTAAATGTAGAATACAAATATCTATGTAGCTAAAGCTTAAACTATCTGTTAAACTAGAGCCAATATCTTTCAAACTAATACTAAGGGTATGTGTCTAATGCTATCCCTTAAAATAATGCAGAAATTATCTGCCTGACATCAAATTCTGAAGAATGTATTGTAACTAGTTGAGTTTATTTTTGGATTTAAAAGGTTAGATTAGACACATTGCAGTCATTACTGTTATATCACTTGCTGTGAAAGCTGTGTTGGTGAATATTAATCTACAAGAGGCCATTGCTATATTTGGTGCTGTTTTGTTAGACTTAATTCCAATATGATTAAAAACATAATCTCTAAAAAAATAAATAATGAAGTAGCTAATTTTACAAAACATTAAAAAAAAAACACATGAAGTAATGGAAGAGTAGAATGTGTGTATTTTGATTTTCATCACACCGTCAGTTTTTTTATTAACAAGCAAATATTTTTATTTTTTACTTGTTGTATCCCCTCCATCCGCCCTCACACACACACACACACACACGCACACAACTGAGCCTGCTTTGGCAAATAAAATTTAAAGACAGTCTGGAGACTTTATGAGGTTTATCTGCAGTCATTTACAAGACACTGAGGGCAACATACAAGTGTCACTACTCATGTGTAATGAAAACAGTTTAGAGCTGATCAGGGCAACCCATGCACAATAAAAAGGAACAATTGAAAAGAAGTAAGAGCACCTCTGAATATTAGTCCCTTCAAAAATGTTTTGGATTTAACATCTGCATAGTGTAAACATAACAGGATCAAATCTGATTGCAAATAATTCTGGAGTGTTTAACTTAAGTCTGTCTGGCTTTCTAGATGGACGGGGTTAAGTGTTTAATGTGAACATTAAAAGAAGAGATTTCAAGTCAGCTGGATGGCATTTCAGCTTGCAGATCACACGCATGTTCTCACTGCAAACAGATCGAAGCAAACACTGAGAACCTTCAGCAAATCCAACTTGATCCACATCTGCCCTCCGACAAGGCAGTAGAGGGGAAGGAGCGCACCGAGGGGGGCCAAGAGCTAGATCTGTGTGTGTGTGCATGAGTGTGAAGAGCAGCACTAACGAGTAGCGATAGTGAGAGACCGTGGTAAGCCTATGCGCATGTTGTGTGTATAAATGAGGACTGACAAGATGCTTGTGTGTGAAACCCCCACCCAGGAGAAGGGGGTCCCACTGTGGAGTTCCAGGAATAAAAAAGGGTGGGGTGGGTGTGACCCTGTCAGCCTCTGATTCCACCACAGGAAGTTGGGATGGGGGTAGCTGGGATGAGGAGGATTGCAAGAGGCTAAATAGAGAAGGCTGCAAATTTTCTTCACTTCTTTATCTGCCATTTCTTGGCTAAAAGGTCTTTGCACACTTACAACTATCTTCTCACTGCATGATGAGAGGAATTTTTGACAGCCATTGATACCCAAAGCTGCCGTGCGCTTAGAGATTGAGGGCCATTGGCAAGAGGTTTTTGTCAGAATGGGAAATTGTAGGGAACTGCGAAGAATTGTCAAAAATTGTGGGTGTTTTGTGTTGCCCCATCACCTCTGTCCTCTTGGGCATAGGTGAGGTTTTCATATTTAAAAGAAGTCGCTAGGAGCCATGCAATTGTAAATCAGCTATTGAGCACCAGCCTGTCTGACTGTCGTTTCTGTTGTAGTTCATCCATTTTACCTTCTGTGCAACACCCAGTTTCAGGACCCGACCAAAACCCCTTAGTGTTATTACCTTGAAAAATAATGAGATTTGTTTAAGTATAAAACAGGCATTAATGCCGAAAATATTCTAATGTTACATATCATACAAATGGAACAAATACAGAGTGACATTATGTGAGCTAAGTGCGCTTGGCCACACTTAGGTCACCTTAAGGATGTAACTAAGTGTGCATCGCTGAGTACAATTTTCAGGGTAAATCTGAAAATTTACCCTGATTGTCAACATTGCATGTCTGTCAAGCTCATCCAAGATTGTTTAGTGGATTTCAGACAGAGTCACCATTCTACACATTTCCAAGAGAAGTGTTCCTGCCAAAGTGAAAACACTGCGCTTTACATGAAGCACATCGGTTGTGTCATCATGTGACAAAGTTCCAATCATTTGCACACGTATTGGTCATTATAGTACCATAGGCACATGTTCATGGCATACTAAATTGTTGACTCTTCTGAAATTACCTCCTAATCTGGACTCTGTGATTAAACATTCCTAGTTTCCATTGAAACATTCAAGCGAGTGTTTTAATGGAGTGTTGGAATATTGCCTCAAAAAAGCCTGTGTTCCACCATGTACTCCGCCAAATGAAGTGGTTCATTACAGAAAAAATATTTTTGTGAACAATATTCAAACTAAATGTTACTGTTCATGTTTGCTTTAATGACCCAGAGTTTGGTCATTTTGGAGTAGCAATCTGCATTGCATACCACAATACAGGGCTGAAGAAACTACAGATAATTTATCAGTATATAAACTTAGTTGCTTAACTCTTAAATTTAAATTGAAGAACAAAATAGTTGAAAGTATGCGATACCTTCTGATAGAGTATAAAGATTTTTATTCTTTTTTTAATTATTATTTTGTTAGTTAGGCAATAAATATAACTTGGACATTATCAACCATATTTATTATATTCTGTATAAACTAAAAAGGAGACAGTTCAAAGTAGAATTGAGTAAATAAACATTTACCCAATTAAAAACATTTTAGCGATTAATTATAATAAAAATAAAATATATTGTCACATAACTTTTGAAAAACAAATTTTCTATAATTTATTTTTTCTGTAAACTTCCTGTTCACACTCCAGTCCAGTTGGTGCGCTTTTATAGAGTTCAATGGCAAACCGTCACTAAACTCCAGAAGAAGATCTGCACAAACGCTGAAGCCGATGTGAATGAAAAAGTCAGTGTTTTGTGTGAGTACTATTTCACGGAGTTACTTTTTCGGTATCGTATTGATGTTAAAGCGATGTCTCAGCGGAAAACAACAGATGACACTGCGGCGTGTTGGAAGTGTGTCCCCTGTCACATCTGGCATAAAATTAACACTGCATTTCAGAAAAGGGTTACAACAAACATGGTGGAGGCAGTCTGATGGTCCAGCTGCTTTGCTTCATAAATGTCTGACCATCCAAAACAAAAGTTGGATTATACAGCAGAGCAATGATCCAAAGCACACAGGCAGATTCTTCTGTGAATGGTTCAAAAATAGAAATAAAAAACTAAGGTTTTGAAGTGGCCTACTTAAAGTCTGGACTTAAATCCAGTTGATAAACTGGTCATTTCTTCTTCCACAAACATTTTATGACAGTTGTTTCCACTGAATGTGGCACAGCCAGTTATTTAGGGGGGCAATTACTTTTTCACAGGTTGGTTTGAATAACCATTTCTGCTAATAACCAAAATCATCTTTTAAGAACCAGTTTTTGTTTTATTTATATCATGTGTTCTTTTGTCTGATGATCTGAAAGATCAAAGATGAAATATTTAAGTGTGAAAGAAAAGCAAACACAGAACACTGCAAAAATACAAACTCTTACCAGGTTTTAGTCTAGTTTCTAGTGCAATTATCTTAGGACAGTTGAGATAAGACAAAGCTAACCTACAGGAAACTTTTAAGCAAGATATTGGAGTTTGATTTAAGTAAATTCCTTAATGTTGATCAAAAAAGTACTAGTTTCACTGGCAGATTATTTCACTTAAAAATACATTCCCCATGCTATGGATTTTAAGGAACTGTCGACTTAAAATAAGCACCTTAATCTTGCTGAAAAGTTATTTGCAAGTTAGTTTTGTCTTATTTCAAATGTAATAAGATATTTGCACTAGAAATTAGACCAAACATTTGGTAAAATTGTGCATTTTTGCAAGGAAGAAATTAATTAAAGACCAAGTAAAGATTTAAATGAATTAATAATTTAGTTCACAACATTCTCACTCAACAAATATATGGTATTACACCCACAAGTGTGTGGGTATAGGTTTTTATGGCACCTATTGTGACATAAAAACAATCCAGGTGTATTTTTCTCCTAGTAAAACGATTTCTAATGGGTTACATTTTTGAATATGGCCACAGAGTTTTATATTACAGTATCTCAAAGTGCAAAGACAAGTCAAAGAAGACTAAAAACAAAAACATGTTCACTCAGTATTAAACATTTGCAGATATCAACCGGATCCTGCATCTTAGATATGTCAAGAAACAAGCCTAATCCAGAGAGGCTCCTCAACCCAGACTTGAAGAGTCCTGACAACGTCCTGGTGCCAGACACCACAGGACTTCCCCCGAGGTCCCAACTGTATGCCCCAATGGATCAGGGCTGATTTGGCAGCACAACGGGGGCACATATGTTAAAGACAATGCACGTTGACTCTGATCTTTGCAAGCTCAAGCAAATGCTGCTTTCTCATGCAGTTTTATGAATGGAGAATGATGAAAGAAAGGCAAAAACAAAATCACCGCGCAAAACTTTGGGGTTTGAATTCTGTCCAAAGAGGGGAATATAAACAGTTTAAAACTCTCCTGGTTTGATAACAGCACCACAACTCACACAGACAGGTTGTTATTAACCAGTACCAGTCCAGGAAACTTTCTTACCCTTTAACAAAAGAAAATGCTCAGTCAGAGCTGTGGTGTGGCTCACTGACTACTTGCTCAATGGTAGCATTAAGTAAGAACAGATAAAACCAACAGCCAGCCATTTTTTTTCAATTGCTATCGAGAAACATTAGAGAATCCATATATAATGAGACTCAAGTCTCAGACCTCAAGTACAAATTAAGTCTGGAGTCTTTAGAGTGTAAAGACTCTAAAGACTTTTAGAGTCCTTAGACTCTAAAAGTCCCTTTTAGAGACTTTTAGAAACAATTACAATTGTCTCTAAAATTAAATTGTCTCTGTAATTGTGACTTTTAGAGACGGTCATAATTACAAGTGACTTAATTGTCACTTGTAATTGTTAATTACAAGTGACTTAATTACTTAAGTCACTTAAGTAATTGTGACTTAAGTCACAATTACAAGGTATTTGTGACTGAAGTGTGTCTCAAGTCTACAACCAACGGTAGATTGGCAAAGCAGATTCCATGTATGAGAAACATACAGGCATTTTTGGCCTGGATGTGATCCATTTTTCACATCAGTCTGAACAGTCAACTTCTAAACTTTTCACTCACCCATAAATCTGATTTTCCATATCTGGTGCTAAACCAAATACATACAAATACATACCCAATAGATTCTAAAGGCCATGTCACATCCGACACTTTCGTTGTTGACATGAGACATGTTTTGTAAGTACCCAAGAACCCAGAGGCAGTAAAGTGGGAAGTAAACATTAGCTGAACATTATAATTAGGAAAATTATGAAAGAAGCCTGTGACAATGAACCGAATCACATCGCAATCCCACCACTCTTGGCTCCGACTACGCATCCAAACAGATTTCTCTACAGAACTTGCATTATTAGCTTCGTTTGTCTTGTCATCATCTAATGACAATAATGTTGACTCCTTTCCGGAATAACTTCAAAAATTGATCCTTAGTCGGTGGCATCCATTGTTACTTCTGAAAGCAATGCACTACTGTGTGGCGTCTACGGAATTAAGCATCAAGACTTGTTGTGTGAACGTAGCCTTAGACAGAGTCCCAAACTCATTTTATGGATAAATAACTCCCTTTCATGGGCAGCTTAAATATCATAATATGAAAGTGTTTTAGTGCTTTCAGGTTGACATTAAACCTTTAAGTCCTAAAAGGAGTGCTGGCAATCCAGCCAAATTAGCAGTACCATAATTCCACCACACTTTGCGCCCTCTGAAAATTTCCTAGCGGTTTTTGAAAAGGAAGACGTTGCGCTTTCCAGCCAGTATTGGGTTATCACGGTAATTTCACCCCCAGCCGTAACAGGGAGTGAAATTAATCTGATGGGCATTCTTTTAGTAGATGGTAAATTGCAAAAATAATTTCCCATTGAAAGTTCCAGTTGTTACGGAAAAATGGGCAAATATATTTACTCACAGGACATTTAAAGAACGGCATACAATTAAAATAAGCAAAAATATAAAATTTAGGACATAAAGGGTTAAATAAGCATGCTGAATATGAATGACAACTGCAGAAAACATTTTTTCTAGAAATGGCTTCTCCTGGTAGAAACCAAAATCACTACACCATTTTAAACTTTAAAATTTTCAGTCAACTCACATATTTATTTAAAGGTATTCATCTGTTTTTAAGTTTTATTTCTATAGTAATAAAAACAAACTTAATAGGGATGAAATTGCACCGACAGAGCAGCTGCAATAGCACGACCAAAATGAGCAAAACTAGCAGTTGTAAAATAAACTACATGCAATAACCATAGCAAACAATGAAGTGATTATAATAAACTACTCTTTAGCGACTAATTTTAACTGTCACAAATCAACGTGAGTCGACGGTGTGTCAAAAATAACATGGAGCTCTGGCTGTGTCTGGGCTTCATAACAGGCCAAACTCCACATTTTTTAAAACCTATTTTTATCCTCTGAAGGCTGGCTGAGCGTGAACTGAACGCTCTGCTTCATCCTCATACGATCCCACACATTCACACCCGCTCAGAACAACCAGTCTGTTGCTGCAAAGCTGCAAAGATCTGATGAGAGCTCAGAGTCATGCTGTAAGTTTGTGACAGAAGTTTTTTCCATTTCCGTTCTGCGCTCTATAGTCTGGGTTTCAACCCCTTGTTCAACTCTGTTCTCGTGAATAATTTTTAGCGTCACGCAGAGCAGTTGGTAATGAAATTAACTGCATGTTTAAGCCTCATTTGATGAATTTTGCAGATGAAGAGGAAGGATACTAGTGCAAAAAGACATTTATTTTTTTGCAGTGCGCGAGCCAGAGAGGGTGGGACTGGGAGACTATCTGGGTCAGCGCTCCCTTCGTGTCGCTGCTGCCTCTCTACAAACCCCCTCCGGCTTTGTGTGTGTGTTTGAGTGCATGCACGTGTGTGCACGTGTGAGTTGGGAGGGGGGAGGGTGGGACTACCCCAGTCAGCCGCTGCGTTCATGCCCTCACTTCGTTCCCATGCATGCTCGCATATGCGCACATCTTTCACTTGTGGTCATGGGTTTCTTGAAAAAGTTCTCGAGAAGAAACACATTCACAAGCACCTGGACACAACATCTGCACAGAAAATAATTAGGTTTCCATTTTTCTTTCTGTATTCAACTGCTGCTGGGGATTCCTGTCATTTTACGATACTAAAAGAGGAAAATAAATAACCAAACGAGGTGAAAGGATTTGCCCACCTAATAACGGATTTTTTTTATCCCACTGGGGGTTCAATCTAAGTTCACAGCACTGCTAAACATCCGGCAATACAATTCACAGATGAAACAATGTCACAGTTTATCATCAACCTAAACGTTTATGCAGCCAAATCTCATAGTGAGTTAGATTTTATCATCGTCGGGTTTGCTTACCCACAAATCAAAAGAGGCAGAAGTGAACAGGTGCAGCTAGAGTTCCAGGTTGATTATTCATTGACGATGGGGAGTGTTGGCGTAAAAAAAATGCTTCTCTTTCACAAACACCCTTTGCTGATTTGGTTGTCTTATATTTTTGTTCACAGTGCTCCGAGATAGTGTGACTTAATTTGAATGAAAAGCTTCAAAGCCTCAGCACCTCTGGGTTTAAGAGCAAAATTCAAACTGGAGACGTTGGAGCTGGCAATGTCGCAAGAGATGTTGGATTTCTTCAAGCTATTGGAGGTATGTTTGCTAGAAAATAATAAATAGGTCAGGTCTGGGCTATAATGAATAGAAATTAAGTAAAAACTTGCAAAAACATAAAAAAATTATAGCATGCCCGAATCCAGCTATTGACTATCCAGCCTGTCATTTTGTGGTGTTTATTAAAATTTAATTCTTCGAAAACCGAAGGTCATTGTATCTATAACTCTAACATTACAATAACAAAATTAAAAAATCAGCCTGAGTCTTTTGGAACATCATTACTGCAACTATGTTCTTGGACTCAGAGCCAATCGACACGTTTCAGTTAAAATCCTAATCATTTTATGCTAATTGTTATTTTATTTTTGCCCCACATTTGTTTAAAAACTGCAGCAGTTGTTCTCCCAGCATCTCCGTTGTTAGAAAGCAATTTTTGCACACATTAACGTTGGCATCCGAGAGCTAACTTCAGTTTTAGTAATGCTAAAGTTAGCATGCTAACAGCAACAAAATGCTGTTGTTGCTAACACTGAAAGGCTAAATTTTATGTATATGTCCAAACTTCCATAAAAACATAACCAATCATGTCTCATATCAGCCACTACTCATAATCAGTCAAAGACACCTTTAGGTGGTGATAGTTGTATTCTAGGTAGTCCACATGTCAAATTGAACCAGATTTGGTCAGAATTTCTGATACAAGTGATTGTCTGGAAACAATCACTTTTGGTGATATTTGGGATATTTGGGACTACATATTGATATGTTTTTTTAACCTTATTTAAATTAAATAAAGTGTCGCATTTAAAGGATAGTTTTATTTGTTTATTCTTTTAGGTCACTACATAATTGTTGAGTTGTGACAAGGTTCGGTTTTCTGAACGGGCCGTACTTTGGATAGAAGAGGACATGAACCAGATTAGTCTGCTGGAGGACAGGGAGGTCAGTTTCCATTGGTTTCCAGCTGAGGGTCCAAACATTGCACAACTCCTGTAACTGGAGTCCCGAACACACACACACACACACACAAATCACACACATCCATGCCCCTCCCTGCGTGGCCTCAGCCCTGAGATGCAAAAGGACAAACTTCTTCGTACAAGACCAAGGGTGTGAAGAAAAATCTAGCAAATCTCACAGCCTGTGCTAGCTATCATGGTCACAAGGTTTGGGCTTGAGAGTCCTTCAACTCAAAAACTTAACATACAAATTTACAGAAGGTCATTACTTTAGCTCAGCAAATCCTTCCCCTCCCCGTCTCAATTTTCTTTCTCCTCTCGCCCTCCCTCACTTTGTGCTGTGTGTGTGTGTGTTTGCAAGGGTGGGGTTTGGTTAATAAGTAACATGGATGAGATGGGCAGATGGGTGGTGGCTGGTTGGCTGTAGGAGAACAAAAAATACTTCACAAAAATACCAAAACCTCAATGTTGTCCCAAATATTTAATCTTTTTGGAAGTTAAGTCCCTTGGAATTTCCAAAAGGTCCTGAAGACTTCATCTAGATTTATGTTGTTCTGTCAGGCATTCAAGGAAAAATTACAAGCATTTTGGCCTCTAACTCACAGACTGAAGGTTGTTCATTACATGTGAGAGGACTGGATACAGCAATCAAAGTAAATGAAGAATATAACCTGCAGGTAAATATGCTCAGGAATTATATGCTTCAGGGATATGCAAGGACTTAAAAATTATTCTTGGAACATTAACATTAACCAGTTCTTCCCCAGCCAGATTTGTCTCCATGTGCAGTAGGTCTTCTTTTGGTACAAGCCACACCTATCCAGGTATTGCACGCAAGGGATTTGATTGCCAACAGACTGCATTCATTGATTGGCTGATAGACTGTATGAGCAAAGGCAATACTTTTAAACTCCTTAAAAACATCTCAACCACCATTTTCAACCCAGATGAGGACATAGTATGAGATGCAAATAGTTTAATTCCACAGTCAACTTTTAAGTTATCAATTGTGGCAGAAGAGAGCATGAAGCATCAACTGGATGGGGCAGCCTGCATCCAACAAGAGAAACCGGCTGCTGAAGGGTACACGCAAAATGGCATCATTGGAGAATCAACCACAGTTCCTGCACACTCATGGTCCACCCAAGTTCCCACATTCCCACCAACATAGTGAGGAACACACTGCCAACGGAGACACACCCTACTCAACTACAACCAAACCAGCCATTAACCGGCTCGAGTGAGACGTGACAATGGAGAAGGGGCTATGAAAAGTATATGTATGCTGACCTCACAAGTTTGTTGGGGTTAAAATCAAAACAGGCAGGTTGGGCATGGAATTGGTATAGGTTTTTTTAGAAAAGCTTTAAGAAAAAGAACTACAGGCAGATTGTTCTGTCCTGTCCTCTCCCAAACTCTGGAGATAGTCTCTTTAGAACCCCGCTTGGTGTGAGTGAGCATCGTCGTCTTGGAGGATAGAGCTTGGTCCTGAATGGAGGGATGGAATTTCCACTGGTTTTTGGAGCTAATCTTGATTGGTAAAAAGGACGTGGTGACTTTTTTATGCTGCTACTCAACACAAAAATACATTTTCCTTATGAATGCCAACTAATCCATCACCGTATAATTGCAGAGTCGGTCCCCATCTCCAGCGATCATTGGACAAGAGACGAGGTACACCCTGGACAGATTGCCAGAGTGTCTTTGTGTTATAACAGGACAACACAAAGACACAAACAACTGCACACACACTCTTACATTAGGTAAATTTAGAGACTAATTAACTTAACAGTCATGTTTTTAGCTGTGGGAGGAAGACAGAATACCTGGAGAGAACCCAAAGTGTGCACATGGGGAATAAACAAACTATATGCCGTGCAAATGTGACATCATTTAAAGTTTCTAAGTAGATGCTAATGCCACGCCCAAGAAAGCTGGTTGAAGAATGGGATGAAGAGTGTGTGACCAAGCAAATGCCTTGTTTGTTGAATTAATTCATTCATTCATTCATTGTTGAATCACCAATATGTGTTATTTCTCCAACCATAACCATCCAATCCAATAAACAAGATCAAACAAGAGTCAATAGTGAAATAAGTTGTGAAAAATGCACATTGGACTTGAAAAATGTGTCACAATGGTCTTTCACATTGATTACGATTTGATGCTGTTAGATCATACGCCAGTTGGCTTTCACTTTCAGAATTTTACTCATTTGGAGCAGCAAGAATGTCGACAGAAAATACAACCAGTTTTGGTTTTCTTTGCTTTCAGACACACACCTACAATAATGCAGAGATGAACAGGAAGGAAGTGGTTCCTTAACAATGCTGTATATCTAAGAAAGGCTTCAAACCAAACTATTGTCTTGTATTTTTATGCTCTTAATCTAATGCATATTCTACATTTCTGTTGTAGAAAACTCTTATTGACAAGTTCTGAACAACGTTGCTTCGATATTTTTTTAGTAAGGCTTCTATTTTTATGTGGGCTTGTATACACATCAAATCTTTCTGTATTTTTGCACAGAATACAGAAATAAAAAAATAAACATGCCTAAGTAAGTATTGTTCTGTTTATTAAACATTTATTTTTACATTTTATTTATTATGTATTTCTACTTGCACATTGCTTTGCTTCTTATACTCAGAAATTTCACTCCAAAGGGAAATTTGGAGTGAAATCAATATTTCAACTTTTTTGATTGATATTTTCGGTATATCGTTATACTTCATTCAGATGAGAAACAATTTCTATCAGCTCCTGCAATTCGCAACAGAAAAAAGGTGAGCAGACACTTATTCCTGTTACATCACAAGGCTGATAAAAGTCCCAAATAGCACAGGAACTACAACAAGGTTACTTCTGCTTCACATCGAGCCACACAAAACCTACTTATCTCAGTCCTCCAGCCACTCCCTGACAGTTTCAGTGCCTCCACCCCTGCATCAGCTGAGAACAGCGCGACAACGCCCCTTAAAGGGCCACGGCCCCCTTCAGAGGGGTCTTACTTCCCAGGGAGCTGAAAGTTCGAGATGATCCGATGGTCTGAGAGGAAACAAGATACTTCTCTGTAGCAATAAGTAACCATGAGCATAAGGTGTTAAAGCATTGAATGTGTTATGACTTCAGCAAAATTTGCTTCACGGATTCACATGTAGCGGTACTTTGAGGTTAAAACTGTGTTAATAAGTGAGATTTTCATCTGGAATAATTAAAAAGCCTGTGTATTTATTTTTGCCTTCAAAGTAGTCAGATGTTCTTGTAATTCTTTAAATCATCTTAGTCAAAAATTCTCCAAGCTTTTTGAATGTTTTTCAGTGTTTTTCATTTGGATTTCAGCTGTGGTTTGTCTTGCTACCAAACTCTGACAACAAACTATTTGTCAGACAGAAAATGGCATTTTAGCAACAACAAAGTGTCAGACCTTTAGAGGAAGTTTTTCAATCCCTGCTTCCTAAAATGACTTTAAAGTACTCTCTGTCAGCTTAAAGGTGTTTTTTTCATGAGAGATGTTTCATCTTTTGTTTGCCATATGTCCTGTTTGCTCTTTTCTAATCAAAGCCTAGTGTGAGAACATTGTATCATGGCCCGGAACCCAGACTGACAATAAAACGAGTAAACTTTGACAGATAAATGACTGCCTTGAAGGGGAATATCTATAAATAAGGAGTAGGTTAAGACTTTCACGGTCAGGCAAATGTTTACAACCACAAACTTTTAACTAACGGAACAAAAATGAAGACAGATTGATGGCTAGCTAAATATTTATAGCTAGCCAACTGCATATTGCTAACTAGCCAGCTGAATGTATGTAGCTACCTAGATAGCTAGATAGAGAGGATTATTATTTGATGTTTCCACCCTCAGACTAACATAATAAACACACCAACATCCCAAAGCTAGGGCAATTCTGTCAGGAGGAAATTTCTTAAAGTTCAAAGACCGACCAGTAGTTACTGGTGAAATATGGTGGTGAGAGTTTCATGCTCTTAGTAGAAAAATCTATGTGGGATGCCTATCATATAAAGCTTAAGAAAAAAATATTCAATCTGGAAATGTTGAGAAAAAGGCTCAATACAATACTGTATTTTTTTTTAAATATGTTCATTAAAACATAATATTTTTAGTTTGGGACTATCTATATAATCTATAAATTTCCTTCTATCACTGAACATACAGAAGTGCTCCTTTGCAGCGGAAACCAAATCACCAGCTGTCAGCCATTCACAGATCTATCCACTGATTGCATGATACCGCTGTCTAAGATGTGTTTGACATTCCTCGGCAAGAACTGTCATGCATGTTCCTCGACGTCCTATAGGACAAAGAAAACATGCTTCAAGGGAAATTTCTCAGCAGTTGGGAATCTGACGAAAACAAGGTCAGAGTCACCGAGGAATCTTGCAGCGCTGCTTCACATGCAGACGTGTGGGAACTGACAGCGACATTTAACCGGAAAGAACGCAGAGACAAAATTACTAAATGCAAACAAGAAGGCACAGGGGGTCTTTTATTTTATATAAAAATACATACATACACACATATTATATATATGGAAATATATATATAAATATAGGACTTAATTTTTTTTCAATCTTTCCTTCCATTAACCTATCAGTCCATTTATCTGTCCATTTCACCTTCTATCAATCTATCATCCAACCATTACCTTCTTTTCATCTGTCTACAGGTCCATAGTTCCATTTCTTCATTCATCCACATATCTGTCCATCCACCCAACCATCAACCTTTCCATTAGTTTGTCTGTCCATCCATACATCAAAGGTAATGTCAAGATATTCTAAAAAGTGACATACTCACAGCTGAAGTGCAGGGATACACATGATATTCACGTGTTATCTTGTTTGATCTGATTTTCTAAAAAAAAACAAAAAGGTGAACTAAAACACCAGATTGCAGCTTATAAATGATCTAAGGGACAGCGACTTTTTTTTATTTTTTTTTTTATTTTACAGCAGGTTATTTCTTCAATATCAGAAGCAAGAAAAGGAAAAACTCCACCCTGTGGCTTAGTAACTTGTAAAACCACCTCCAGTAGTTCTTGTCTGCATGACTATCTGTCTACACATCATTGCTTCAGTTGATTAAGATTTTGCAATACCTAGGAGTACTGCAGGGGTTCACCTCAAGATGAACCTGCTGAGACGTCGACACCTGGGAAGAATTCTCTCTGTAAATTTACAGACTTACAACACTTCTCTGTTTGACAAGCAGCAACTGTTGCATCCATAGGATCGTTTCCTAATGACTTTTCTACTCACAGGCGATCAGATCATCAATACACTTGATCAACACCTGCGGCTACTTACCCTCTTAATTCTCCTCAATCAGTAAGGATGTGTTTTGTTTTCACACACAGTGCTGATGACTTTGTTCTCAGTCTTTCTTAAAAAGACTCCTTGGTATGTTTTTCTCCCTGAGACATTCACCCGTTCTACATTTAATACTAGGCTTAAAGTGACTGTGGCTTAGCTGCTATAGGCATAGACTGCTTAAAGACTAACAACCACATATCACCACTTTCCCATAACCTCTATTTATACATTATTTGCAATCATTGTAGGGACAAAATAAATGGTGAGCCTAAATCTGCTGAGGTTTCTATTGCTTAAGGTGAGCAGATCCTGTTCCACTCTCACCAAATGCTTGCTCAGAACGAGGGATTGCTTCAATCCCTTGTTGAGTCATTGAGCCATTGACATCTTGGCTTCCCAACATAGAGAAATTTTCCATATTTGGCAATACATTTTCCAACTGAATTTCATCAATTTAATTTAAAGTTTAGATTAATTTGACTGTATTGGTCTGTATTGCTACAAATTACAGCTAAAAATTCAATTGATTAATTCCGGGATATGCATCCAATGATCATTAAGATATTTCTTATTGCAGTCAGATTATTTGGACTCTTACAGATTTTTTGCTTCACTGATTGCTTTTTTTTTTTTTAAATGACCAACAGATGCTGTAAACTGGAAATGAGCCAAACACGGCCCGTCTCCAGGCACCTCTCATCCTTCAAGTTTGTTTCTACAATTCAGTCGCCAGAAAAACAAAAGCTGTGCCATACAGTAACATATTCTTGCCTTGCGGTCGCTGGAATGTTGGGTCAGAAATAATTTTAAAAAAATAAATAAATTTAAAAAAAACAACAGAACTACAAACACAGACGGTGAATGTGAGGAGCTAAACTGGGTGTGTCTCCATCTGGCAGGCAAAAAGCTCTCAGAGAGAGAAGCTGTCTGTTATCACACCACACCCAGCTGACGCAAAGCCGGCCACCAGTTCCCTACACACCCTCTTCCCTCTACATGCACACACACACTCATATATTCAACAAAAAGTTAGTCCACATTTTTCCTGTCCAAGCGTCAAGGCTGTGTGGTCAAAGTACCTCTCCAAATCTCACACCTAATTCAGAATGACCAGTGTGTTCTCGCAAACATTCTTATTCCAATCCATAACACACTATCTACATTTGTAGCGCCTGTTTCAATTCAAACACAAAGTGATTTACGTCTATTGACACCAGCAGACAATGAGAGGAAAAAAAGAAGTAAAAATAAATACTAATCAATAATTATCGATATTGACTGAAATGAAAGTTATATCATGATATGTCTTTCAGCCATATTGTCTAGTTTTTTCAGTCATTATACCCAAATCTCTTGACCATAGATGAGAGTAGGAACAGTAGCTTAACCAGCAAATCGAGAACTTTGCCTTTTGACTCAGCCCTCTCTTCACTACAACAGATCGGTACAGCGCCTGCATCACTGTGGACGCTCCACCAGTCTACGCATCAATCTCTCGCTCCATTTCTCCCTCCTTTGTGAAGGAGACTCTGAGTTGCTTAGACTCCTCCACTTGGGCAGGAGAAGGTTCACTACTCTTTCTTGGTTCAGGACCATAATGTTAGATTTAGAGGCATTTAAAGGAAGAAAAAAATTGAGGAATGGATTTGGTTTTCTATGATGCTAAAAACAGTGTCAAGTAAATATTTAATCATCCCCATGTTGTATTCTGATTTTCTGTTGAGGATTGGTGTGCATTACATAAAATTATACATTGGGATATTTGATCTTTTTGTTCATCTTACATAAACACTGATGTAAATAGGACTTTTCTATTCCATTTCAACATGGTTTATAAGGGTAAGACCGCACAGTTAAAAGCATATATTAGTTGAGCTGTTTTGGTGCACTGATGTAGACTCAAAGGGAAGCTTTAAACATCTTGATCTAGCAATGATCTCCAAGATGTCCAAATGTTGGGTCCAAGGTTTAGCACAGAAACCAATAGATTGGGAAACCCCCACTAATCATTGTGGTCGAAGTATTCCAAAAAAATTAAAAAATGCTTCTGATGACCTTCTACATAAACAAAAACAATGTCAAAAAGCCAATATTTACAGTTTAAAATTAGTTCTCACCTGCAACAGATTGGAAAACCTCAGCCCCGGGTGTGTAAACACTGTGATAAGGCTTCACTGCAGTAGAAATGAGAAAAGAGGAAAGCTTGTTGCATGTAAGGTATGTGTCTCTGCAGGTAAATAACTTTAATGCCTTTTGGTAATTTAGATTGTACCAGCTGGGTCGTGAGGCCATTACTTCACCCATCTTATCATTGTCATCTCAGTGAGGCTAAAAAGGGAAAGGTGGCATTTTTTGAGACCAGCCCAGCAGGAGACATGTTTTCCTCCTTTTGTTTTTCACTAACCTACTTCTCAGCAACACAGAATGTGCCACCTTTCAAAGAGAAACATTTCAATTTCTTATTTCAACAGCTGATTTCTCCCCAGCAGGTACACAATGTGGTAAATTAAATCATCATGGTTCAGTTTCACATTTGAAGTGCTCCATTAGGTTGATGCAAAACTCTCTTTCCTGATACTATATTTGTGGTGGTGACACACATTGAGAGCTCTACATCTGTTCTTTGACATTCACTGAAGAAAAAACAGTCAAAGTCTAATTCAGTTTCACACCAACAGCTCATTTGCCTTCTCCCAGTGCTCCCAGAGCAACCTAGGAACAACCAATCAGAGCTAGGAGGCAGATCTTAGTGCTGTCAATCAACCTCCATGTGGAACTGCTCATTCCTCCCTCCCTTTTTCTCTGCTATGCTTACACATGGCCTGTTGTAAATGCTACAAGCTATGTAGCATTCACAAAATGATTAACAATGCTAATCATTGCCAACCAATGACTAGCATTGGTGGCAATGCTAATCATTGGTTAGCATTGCCACCAATGATGACGGATGAACGGTTTTCCTGTAAGGGTAAATTGCAACAGATTGGAAAACCACAACCCTGGGTGTGAACATGAAGATGATTGACAGCGTTAAGACCCTCCTCCTAACTCCAATTGGTTGTTTTTGGTCAGGAACGGTGCATTTCTTCATACAACAGCAGTAGCTCAGGGAGAAGGTGGAGGAGATCAATCTTTTTACAAATTTTCTGTCTCAAATTACACCATCATAACATAGTGACAGTTTAACAAATATGTTAAAAGAAAAAAAATTTTATGAGTGACCACACAAATTTAAAGTATTCATTTTTCTTCACATTTATTTTCCAAGAAGCAAGATTCTCTTGCAATATTGTGAAGTAATATTGATAAATGGTCATCAAGGCTTTCCAAAGGTATTCAAAGAGTTTTTCCATAGACTTTCAATGCTCGTTTTTCCTCATTGGGATCAAAACTGGGTGAAAAGATTACAAGAAAATGTCTGCTTGGAATGAAGAAATGCTTCATCTTCAAACTCTCACCGTTCTCAGTTCAAATCAAAGCTGTTGCCGGTGAGGGAGAGAGAGAGTGTGCTCCTGTTTTATGAATCTTTTATTTACAGGAACCTAACAGTGAAACAAACTTCAGAGTTTTATCAAGTCAAGTGGAGTAACGGTTTCAGACAACCACCAGCTGGGACTCCAGTTCAAAAGCCCGACTTCACAACGATGAAGTCACCGGGAAAAAGGTGAGGGAAAACCATGGAGAATAGATGACCTCAGTCTTATTTGGTTTCATTTCTATTTTCAGCTGATTCCCTTATCATCATTTTTATGAGAAACCCTGCAAGTGTGTAGCCTTTACCTTGAAAAAAAAAAGAAAGATTATCTTCCTCCTCTCTCGGAACTGACACACCCACCACCCTCACTCCTCTTCCTCTCACCCTTTTCTTTCCCCTCTTTTCACTTTTTCTTTGTGGCCGCCTTGGCAGCGCGGCCGCGGTTGCCACAGAGACGGGATTCTTCACCCCCCCGGTGAATGACTGTGCCGCGGTTGGTGGGCACGGGGGGAGTCGCTCTGCTCCACCGCCAACATCATCACCATCACCAGCACTGCATCCAGGCTTAAGCTAAGGTGACACGGCCACTGTCCTCACGCAAACACACGAGGCACAGCGCACACACACACGCACACACACACAGAGCATGTCAACACCGGCATGCAGCAAACACTCGCAGCGAGAGGAATGCGTGTCCCGTACACTTAACAAACCCCTTCTGTCCGCCACTACCGCGCGCTCATTCACGTAATTTGCATCACACGTCTTCACATTGAGACTGACTCAGGCCTCCGTAGTGAACACACTTACACACTTCCTTTCCTTTGAACATCCAGTGCCAACGTGTCTCCGCTCCCTTTTCAAAACCAAACTTAAAAGTCAAAGCTCTAAATCCTTGTTCTCTTCAACTGTAAATCAGAAGTTCTATTTACTGATAGGCTCTTCATTTCATTAACCAAATTAAAGAAGACAGGTCTTTAATTTACTTGAAGGGGGGGAAGTAAAGTTAAAGAGATTAGGAAAAGAAGCAAAATTGTTTAGAACCAACACCTTTGTGTGAAACCTGTAGTCTAACAATTTTATCAGAATGTATTTTCATTATTTAATTCATTTGAGGATTGGCTGCTGTGTTTCGGATCACTGCTCTGCTGTGAATCAGTTCAGGCCAAGTTTCATACATCAGATTTGACAGAAGAGTCCATGGTCAACTAACAGAGCCATCAATGTTTTTAATGTGTGTTTTGAAGAATCACATTAGAAAAGGTTGATGGAAAACAAAACATTTGAAATAAATTATTAAAGCAACTTAGTTTTCACACATAGTTTTTCAGTTTTTGCTTTGTTTTTCTTTAATACATAATTATGTTTTGAAATATTTAGTGGTTAATTTAAGATTTTATGGAAATGCTAAGTGTTGTAGTGTAATAAAAATCTACACATCTACATTTAGAACAGCTTCATTACAAATAAGCAAATTAAAAGTCAAATCTTCTTTTATGATATTTTTGAACACAACACTGCGTGATCGGATTTTACGGCCACACATTTTGAGACAGCCTCATTCCCTTAGAATGATTTCCAGCCCATCTCTACGTTGATATCATCTCCAGAGTCAGGATGTGAACGTGTGTGTGTTTACACACAAGTAACTGCCTCTAAGTCCTCTGGAAGTACAACATGCCGGTAGTAACTGGCACGCTTTCACTTGCGCTAAGTGGCATTTATGATGAAAATATCCTGTGTTTACAGTTTATGATTTCAACTGAAAGGCAAAACAGAACAAGATGTAATCAAAGAACAAAGCAATGTGCTGCAATATTTTTAGCCAGACTTTATACACAAAAGGATATAAGTCATTAAATAATTGAATGATAGCTTATTAATTTGACCCCAGTGAGACAGTGAACAGCAGCAAATAAAAATATGGACGCAAAACTCAGCGATAAGAGCGGAAAGTAAAAAGTAGAGCAATCCAAACATGAATAGGTGTGTTATTACAGCCACAGCCCTGACAAAGCCGAGCTTTCAGGAGCAGAAACCCACATGACAAATCCTCTTGACCTTTCATGAACTTCACATGAACTTCAACTCTGCTTCCTGCGATTTGCTGACATCAGAAGAGACTGGGCGTGTTCTCCAAACAGCCACCACCCCGCCTGCGTACACCAACAACGCTGACAGATGCCTCCATCAGGCACATGGGAAAAGTTTTCCAAGAGGTGCTGTGGGCAAATTCAGATCTGATCTTCTCTCTAAATAGACCTGGTGTAAAAACATCCTTACACAAAGCCTGTAGCCAGCCAAGTAGAAAGCTATTGTTGTACCTCTTCATGCGCTTGACATGCTGTAGCATTTTTATTACTGTGGTTATTAGATAAATTCATGTTACAGCGCAGATTTTACAACCCGAGTACGGACGACTATTAAACCCACAAACTGGAACAGTTATCTCTCTAAATGATCAGTAAATGGTAAAAAAAAAAAATGTCCATGTTTGAAGAAACTCTTCATGGCAGTTTAAACTCGTGCATTTCAAACTTCCTGTGCTGCAATGCAAACACCGACTTGGACATGAACAGGAACAAGAGAGAGTTAGCTTCAACTGTTATTATTGTTGGTCCTTCTTTACAACAAAAAAGCCAGATGGATACAAAAGGATCTCAAAACTAAAAAAAATAAAGAACAGCTTCCACAAGTTTTGAACTGTTACTTTTTGAAATTCCTGTAGTAGCGCAGTAGTCCTAACATTATAGCTTGGTCAATAGAGATTTAGTTTCAAATAAGCATGTCTTTTTGGGGGTATCTTCTTTATTACTGAAAAAAATTACATGGATTATTAAGTAATAATTGTGAAATGACTCATTGGAGCTTTTAATAGCAAAACAAACAAACAACAAAAAAAAAAAACAAATTAATAACTATATCCCTTTTTAAATAATGCCTTACCAAAGCTTTGAACTGATACTTTTCTGCAGTGCAGTGCTAACGTTGACTTGTTCAAAAAGAAATTTGGTTATAGTTTGAATATTTTGGATATCTGTGATTCTCTGTTATGACACTCCAAAAGCTGAGGCTTTTGTTCACAAGATACCAGTTACCATACCAATAATCAATGTTAAGATAGTAAGATAAAAACAAAATAGATCTCCTACAAAAGGTCTACATTTTGTAAAGAGGAACTTCACGAGAGTTAAAACTCTGTCTTTTTCTGTCGTTGTCAGAGCTTACAGAGAAAATAACTTTTCACCTTTTTTAAATTTTAGAAAGTCCAATAATCTTCACTTAAGCACTTAATGTAGCCAAAACAGAAGACAGAGTTTAATCAAATCCTGTAAAAAAAAAAAAAAAAAATTATTTTCAAACCACAACAAAAGATTTTATAAAATAAGGATTTAAATGACAGTTGAAGGAAAATTTGAAGTGTGATTTTGTCCCCAGCATCTCATGAGACAATGAACAATAACCTAGATAGACTTACTGTCATCTCGTCATCTGGCTAATACTTCTTTCACAACCACAATTGCTGTGTTTTTTTTTTTTATTGCTACCAGCATGGACGTCAGTAACTTTAATTAAATATCATTGTCTGCTTCTATTTTGTCTAAAAGAGCTTTTTCAAAATAAAACGTAACAGCTGTTTGTAGTTTAACAGTCTGTGTCAAACCAGGGCAGTCATTACCAACATGCAGTAAATGAAATAATATTTGCCAAAGCCAGACTACTAATATTTTAGAATTATTATTTCATATTCAAAAGACAGAAGGTCAGAGGTCAGTCTCTGATAACTTTTCAGCTCCAGTTAGGCTGCAACAATGAAGTTTTTAAAAGCCATACTTTGGAATTTTGACTAGAAAAAGGCAAGAAACAAATTGCTTTTTTTTGTTTGTTTTGTTTTTATGTTCAAGACTAACTCCTTCAAAAGTCTTATTTTTTGCATTACATACAACAATAATCACTTCTTTAAAGTTCATAAAAGTTAATATTTTAAACTAATGTCATCTTTTGAACGTAACTAATTAAAGGAAACTGAAAACAGGACTGGACTGATGGTTTCCATTGTGACTGCTGTTGGCAACCTTTTTTGGTTGTTTTAAATCATTAAATGTTTTATCAAAACATTATAACAGATTGACAGATATAGCTGTTGACATTTTGTATTTATATGCACAAAATGCATACAAATACAAAAAAACCTCATAAACATAACATTTTTATTTCTATGTTTAACATGCGTAGGGCAGATAAAATGGCACATCGTTCAGATTGTTTCGCAATACTTGCCTCAGGATATAAAGCTGCTGCAACGTAACCAATTCCAGGGAATAAATTCTCGGTAGTTTCTGGAGAAGCCCGTTAAAAGCCCATAAAAGTTTAAACTAAGTGCTGGTTTTACAGCAAGGTACCACAACTTAAAAAAAAAAAAATAAAAAAATTAAAAAAAAAAGTATATTCATGATGAGATCAATTTTTATGTGATATGATTTATAGTGGAGTCTTAAGCTCTTGTTTGTGTTTTTTTTTTCCCTGCTGGATGAAGCGAGTGGTGTTGTGGACTACTCATTCCCACCAGAAACCCAGAAATGGAGGGAATCGCTATAGCAACCTGTAATGCATCTTTTCCATCTGTAACTTGTTCATCAGGTACTTGTTTCTTACACTAAACTGTCATCAGGTAAGTTCTAACTTCTTTTAAAGGGCGAACTGAAGGAATATCCAAAATGTTTTCCAAATAACGCTTTAAAATATGACACCACCAATCATTTTTTTATGCATTTTTTATGTAAATACACATTATAAGACTGTCAGGTAGCTCCACTGGGAAGTTTGCATCTTTTCTTTAGAATCAACAGACTGTAACTGTTATGATGCCAAAATCATAAAATATACAAAGATGATTAGCACATCAAGGCAGACGGAGTTAAACTGTCACTTAAACATACAGTCAACACAGATGGCCACTGGGCAGGCCAAGCTGTTCCCGGGGAAATTGGTTAGGTGTGTATTAGTGTGTGTATGGGTCCTTACACACACACACACACACACCCACACACACGCTTCAGGGTTTTGTTTTTTTTTTTCCTCATTTTTATTCCTCCAATTCTCCAGATTTCTACCATCTACTATTTCTTGAATTGTTTATTGTGGACAGAGCAGTTAAAGATGAAGGAAAGAAAGGAACGTTTTTGACTCAACATCTGTGAAATTTTATCACCAAGATAGAACAGACTTATTATAGACATGAAATCAGAGGAAATTAACTAATGCTCTGAATATGTTGGGGTTTTTTCAGCTAATGGCCTTTTTTAGAGTTTAATGATTAGTCGATTACTAAATTAGTTGATGAGTATTTCAATCTCATCATCACGATTAATCATTTCAGCCCTAGTCACAAGAATCTACAATTTTCACAAACTCAGATAAGACAGGTGGCTGAAGGTTTACTCACACTTTGGCTTAATTATGAACGGATCATATAAGATTTTATATGATCGTATAATCAAACTATTTTGTCTTGTAAAGTATTTTGGAAGTACCTTTAAATCGAATGGGGGGTGTCATGGTTTGACCTGACAATAAAGACTTAAAGAAGTCATTTTCTACCATTCCTTTCCAAGGTCACTTTGACAGTTATGTAACAGATCTATTCCAGAGTCAGAGTGATATAAAAATTAACCAATGAGTGTTAAATCAGCCATTCTGCAACAATTATGCAAATCAATTCTCCTCCAACACCTACATTTTTTTTCCTTTTTTTTCTGCATGATATTTTGGCTAACATTGTATTCTTTTGTACCTTGATTAATGACTAGTCAACCAGTGAAAGCAAGCTTGCATTTAGTGGAAATTTGATTCATCTCAGTGTCACCTCCAGATGGTGTGAATGTGTAGAATGTACTAGTGGTGGAAAACATGGAGGAAAAAGAGGAGGAGAAATGACAGAGCTGCAGTAAGCCCCTCATCCTTGTACTGCGGCAGCCTGAGCCTCCTGTAACAGAGTCAGATCACAACATAAAGGAGAGTCCCTGATCCATTCATAACTGGCTACAAGTCCAACCAGTGTGAAACCAGTTTCCCTCCCAGATCATAACTTTAAATCTAGCTTTAAGTCTCCCTTCCTCTCTCCACCCCAGGCTCAAATCTACTTTAAATTGGTAAAGAGTTTGGGAATCTCTGCAGATCAGCAGCTGTGTGTGAATCTTGGGACTACAGCAGCTCTGCTGGTGTTTCAAACATTTCAATTCTGAGGCTGGATCTGGAGAGCGAGCTTCAATTTTTGGTATCATGACGAGAGAATTGGCCTCCTCTGCTCTGCCCTGCCTTCGTCATATAAACAGAGATGTGCCTCTATAAATAGAGCTAAAGCCCCGAAGCAGTCCGGCCTGAGCAAGGCAACCCAGTGAACAGAGGGGAAAAAAAGCAATAGAGAGAAACCAACAACTCTACTTCCCTTTACCGACTGATTCTAAGGCAAAAAATGTAAAGTTTCTACCTGAATTCTGCACGTTTTGCCATTTTTTTCTTTTATCATATAGAGAAGTCCTCTCTACCTTTCTCAGGAACTCGTGCAAGAAACCACAATCAAAATAATACATCACAGCTGGGTGAATGGAGATAGAATCAGAGGTAATAAATTCAGTTGCAAGTTTTTCATTGAGTATTTCAAAGTCTTGTTCAAACGTCAACACACCAAAAACTTGAAATTATCTGGAGACTATTTGAAAATGACAAACAAACAAAACTTTTAAACAGAGCTGAAATTTGGACCCACAGATAGCTCCAACTGTCACATTTTCAGTCATTTTTTGAGTCAGTAGCATTTTTAACGTCCATCAAGGTTGCAAAGTAACATTTAGGTTACCTTGCAACATTTAGGAGGGCTGGAGTTGGAGATCCCTGCTTCAGCTTTCCTTAACACAGAAAACAATAAATCAATCTAAGTTCAGTGTTTAAGTATTAATTGATTTCAAACCCTATGTCACTATGGGCCAGTCTTCTTTGATTGAAAGTAGTGACATGTTGGGTGAAGAGGGATTTTAATGCATCTCCATTCAGTTTCGTTTATCCCTGGTGACATTTCCCGTATTTCCTCCTCAGACCTGCTCTGCATCATTTCTGTGATTCAGCCACCAAACGGCACAACCAAAACAACAACAACATCTACCGAGGCGATTGCTCAGACGCAAACACTCTGCTTCTCACATCATTTTTCTCTTCTTTTTTTTTTTTTTTTTTTTCTCCTTCGATTCCCAAACACAACCAGACATGCAGCCAGCTGGCCAACAAACCAGTCGTCCACTCACTCAGCTGGGTTGGTTCACCATCAGATGTGATTCAAGCAAGGAAGCAAGTCTGTGCACGAGGACGCTGAGCAGGAACCGGCGAGAACTTGAAGCACATTCCTGCAAACTGCTGCTGATGCTTGTGATCGAGGAACTGAAGCTGACTGTACACGACAGCACGACTGGAAATAGAAAAATCCAACCAGCCCAAATATTTCCTCACCACCTGGATAACATATTCATTTTTTTAGGGAACTCAGACATCTTGCATTCATTCCGATTAAAATGTGAATCATCAAGCGTCTCTTGAAGTAACTCTACCTTTAAAACTATTTAAAAATTCACTAACCAAACCAGTTAAACATGCCAGTTTGGCATGCTTAACTGGCAAATTTGCAATTTGATCCAAATGCAGACCAGCAGTGGATCCATCCAGGATTTGATCAATTACATCAAAGACCTGGCATGCCTAGAGAAGCTGCAGCATCTGATAGGCAGTCATAACAGACACAAAAAAAAACTATCAGCAGATTTATAAGCACCATTAGCGACAGTGTTTAAAAGCTGAAAATAGCAACTTTGAACACAGCCATGAGCTACATTTACCACATGATGAGCAGAAACAACAAAACCTTAGTAAAAAAATTATTAAAAAGTTAGTGATAAACTTTATATTAATTAAAAACTCTTTTGAAAAAGCATTTTGCAGTTTATTAAGGAGAATAAAAGCAAAATCGTGTGAGGTTTTCCCTCCCAGTTTGGACGAAAGTATTTCTTTCCTCTCCCCAGAGAAGAGGTGGCACCAAATGAATGTTTTTTTTTGGTTTTTTTTTAAGTGTGACCTTTGACAGTTTAAGCAGAACCAAGAGACCTCCTATCTGATTCCAAATGGAGGCGCTTGCCCTGCAGGCATTGCTACCATGCTTGAAAACAGCAGACGAGTTTATGGATTTGAAGTTAAAACACATTAAAACTAATTCAATCTGTGTATGAGGGACAAAAGTTTTGATATCTCAGAGATCAATTTTTTGCTCAGCAGGTTAGTGAATCATTACCTACTGTGCAGCATCGCTTCCCTCCCATTCACACATAGCTGGACTTTGCACCACTGCAACATGTGGATGTCCTGCTGATGTCGTACAACTGACCCTGTTTAAGTGTCAAGGTCTCAGCTGATCCACTGAATGTAAAGCACAGACCATGCTTGGATACTTACTGGTAAATGGACTGAACTTATATAGCGCTTTTCCAATCATTTTGACCACTCAAAGCACTTTACAACACTGGAGTCACATTTTTACACTAGAGGAGTACATTAACGTGTGACAGGAGGAAACTGAAATCAAACCTACAACCTTCTGATCGCAGAAAGACTACCCACAGAGCCACAGACACCCCACTGGTGCTAAAACACAGCTATGTTATCGGTTACCTGCTGTGGTGGGCACTCTTCTTCTAATCGATTTCTTTTGATTAGCACTTTTGCTAACTTTCAAAGTGCTTAGCATACTGAGCTCTGTGTTGCCCTGCGACAGACTGGCGACCTGTCCCGGGTGACCCCGCCTCTCGCCCGGAACGTTGGCTGGAGATAGGCACCAGCATCCCTCCTGACCCCACGAGGAACAAAATTGTTAGACAATGGATGGATGGACAGCATACTTCGCTTCCCTTAAATGAATTCAGTTAACAGTGCCCGCCCAAAGTAATTGGCACCAAAAGTGTCAAAAACTGTCATCAAGGTAGAAAGAGGTGGAAACATGAAGACACAATAAAGAGTGACGTTAGAGCTGAGGTCCACATTATGATTTGATTTAGCAGAAGCCCCTCTAAGTGCAAAACAATAATTAGGCAGACAATATTTCATCAAAAAGAAATGTTTGAAGTGGGTTTTCTCTAAAAATAAATACAAAGACTCAACAAAACCTGTTGAGGTTTGAACTGACATTTCTGACAAACTATTTTCACTGACCGGCTGTGACAAACCAGCCATCAGGGACACAGGAAAGAATATATGAGGTCTACTTTTGTCCAAAAGCTACTGGTATGATTGTCATTGTCAATTAGGCGCCACTGACGCCAAAATGTAACAGCTTTGTGTGAAAAACTTAACACACACTTGCTGCTTCCCTGGACAGGTGCTGCTGATCAGATGCACTTGATTAATTGATCATCAATGTGGCCATCTCCAAGAAAGCAGGAGTTTTCGTAGTCTGATGCTCTGCAGCACACACGCCAAGACAGAAAGACATCAGACGTAATCGATGTGGTAGAGAAGTTACAGTTGCTGCACATCAATCTGGAAAAAGCAAACATTCTGAAGAGAATGATAAAATCGTACAGAAGTGGCTCCTAAAAGTTATTGCATGTTCAAGAAACAATGAGCGATCTGATGCATTTCTGCAAAGTTAATTTCGAAACTCTGGCAAAAAACAGATCATTTTTCATTTGTCCCAACATATAAAACCAGAGCACAGGAATCAAACGTTGATGCAATTTCACTTGCATATTTCAACCAACAACTATGTAAACAAGTGGCTGCATTGCTGCCAAGTGACAGGTGTCTTCCAGTGCAAATACAGTTCACAACAGCCTGAACCGCAGCAGCTGTACTTCTGCAGCGCTCAATAAGAGGAAACCGTCTGCCACGCAGGATGTGGGGCGTTATTTATTTTTGCGGTTTGTTCAGAAAAAAAAAAAAAAGTGACAAGCTTACAATAAGCATTCTGCCAGACCAAGAAGACCTTTGTGTTACAAAGCAACAAAAGGGGTAACGTCATAGGGCACATGAGTAAAACAGCTGCAGTTACGCTGCATTTTTGCTCTCACTGCACAATTTAAAAATGCATGAAAAAAGTTGCTGATGCCGTTCAACAGCGGTTACTATAAATAAAGCAGATTTACAATATTTGCATGCATGTCCACAGGCTGAGTTTAGGAGCAAGAAATAAAAGTCGTGTTAATTTCTATAAAGAAGTTTAACTTTGGTTTTCGCAGGTTCAGAGTTTCAGTCTTGTGATCTTCAATGACCAGGCTGCAGGCAGATCTATCTGTTTCCACTTTGTGCTACAAAACTTTCATTCACCGAAGCAGTCTCATGTTTACCCCGGAGTCCAGAGTTTCTTTGACGAGTCACACAGATTTTACATAAAAGAAACCCGAGCCACATTTAATCTGACACAGAGAATCCCAGAACGTTCAAAAGCAGTCATTTTGTCATGGAAAAAATGACTTTAACAAGAGTCTGGATGAGAAGAAATAAGACATTTATTAAAACCTTGCAAGGTGAGAACAGAAATACAGAGTCAAAGAGTCTGTCAAGTCTGCTCTGACTAACAGTGGATTCTGGCTTCCTTTTATATGTGCGGGTCAGCAAATCATATAGCAGCAGGGCGTCACTGTCTCTGGGTGTTTCCCAAAAGAGAGAAGAGACTTGATTGGATTATAGGTGTGAAACCTTGATTGTTATGCACCAAGGATTCTGTGGAACCCAACACTGATGGTCTTGCTATTTGTCTATTGTTAAGGAAAGAGAGGTTGTTACTTAATGCATAAAATGCAGCCTCAGTTCTGGGTGGGGGAAGTAGCACCTAGGTGGTCTCCTGGATCACAGACATCCCCAGCTGTTATATAACACTGTAGAAGTCTATAGGAGAGCAGCTTGACCAATCTCATGATATCATGATAAGATCATGCAGACACAATCTAAAGCACAAAGAGGGGTGAGGGGCTCATTATAAAATTTTCCATTACACATTGCTTAAAAAAAAGTTGATATTTTATCATTGAAACATGTTCCTATTTAAAACAATGTGGCAGATACTGAAACTTCCTTTCTCTCCCACCCCACCACTACTTACGTTTTCAGCCAACAGAGAGCAACACTGCTGGGAATGTTTCAGCTCTGACTCGCAGAAATGTTTGTAAAACTACACTTCCCCCTAGCTGCCTCATCCCTCTCAGCCCAGCAGCATTTTTACATGCTTCAGCCAGCAGATGAAAGGTCTGAAAGATCAGAATATCGGTGAGATCAATGACATTATGACCGATATGCTGTCATGAACTGTCATGGGACGGTACTTAAACTGTGCTGAGGAAGTTAAATGGGAATTTGACGTGAAGCAGCAGCAATTCTACCTGATGTGCAGGTTTGATTTTAAAATAATTAGCTTAAATGAAAAAAAATAAGGCTATGCTCCATAATGCATGATTTAAATAATTTTGCAAAGAGAATTTGTAAAATGTGTCATACACGTATGTTGCCCTGATAACCCAAAATTAAATCCAGTGCAACTGTGTGCATTCACAAACGCACCTGCGGGTAATTTTACCTCATGAGCGCAGCTGTTCCATAAAAGCATCAGAAGTTTGTTAGAGAGCAATAGTGAACAAACAGCATCACGGTGACCACAGCAGAGAGGTCAGGGAGAAAAATGAGGAGAAGTTTATCAAGCAATGTGCCAAGCTTTGAAAGCTCACAGAGCCATCCATCATCTAAAAGATGTTGAAGCTTAGTCTGTAAATTATTCCAGGAGTAAAGTGCCCAAAACCTACCATGAACCGGACATGAAGTAAAACTGTAAATGATTATTTTAGTAATCGATTATTCTGAAGAGTAATCAATTTGAATACAAAAATTGGGACATTCTATTCAGCTTACTTTATACAAAATTAACAATAGGTAACAAATGCAAAAAATACATTTTAATTTCCTTTTTCTAAATTTAAAAAAAACCAAAAAAACTTTCACTGTCTAAAAGTCAATAACAGAATTATTTTAGAGTACGCTTGATCATTGGTAGCAAAGGCTGCGTCTGAAAAAAATACTAAATAAATTCTTAAATAAGCCCTTTCTCCTCTACACATCAATACAGTGTAGGGCTGATCTATTGACGCTCTTTTAATTAATAATTGGATAGGAAAAGTGTTTAACAGAGTTTTTTGTTTGTTTGTTTTTGTTTTGGGGGTTTTTTCCAGAATTCGAACCAGCTCATCCTAAATCTGTAATTCTTGAGTTCTGGGTTGAACAAATTCACAGACAAAGAAGTTTTTGTTTTTTGTTTTTTTGTTTTTTTTTTACTTTAATGTATATATTGTGGTACTGTTTTAGTCACTGCCTCTGACTGTATTGTTGTTGGGGTTTTTTTAAGTTGTATGTTTTAGTTTGTATACTCCAGTTAATTATTAATCAGTCACTAAATTAGTTGGCGATTATTTGAATAATCGATTTGTCGTAATTGATCCAATTAAATGTTTCAACCCAGTATGAATAAAAAATGAATCAATTAATTAAAAAAAGATAAAAGGCCTGTATGGGAACTCAGAGATCCAGACTCAGGTGGGGAGAATCTGCTGTGAGGACATCCACTTCTCACGCACTACACAAATCTGGCTTTTATAAAAGAAAATGAAAAATAAAAAAAGTAGCAAGAAGAAGACTTAAAAAAAAAAAAAAAAAAAAAAAACAGTCCTAAGGAGACATGTTTGTAGCTTCCCACAAGCCACATTGAGTACACTGGAAGCATAAAGAAGAAGGACCTCTGATCAAATGACAACAAAACTGACTTTTTTGGCCTACATGCAAAAACATCACCAAAAAAAAACCCATCTTTAAAGTGAAAATCAGTGGCAGCATCATGCAGTGGGGTGGTTTTCTACAGCGGGGTATCTAAAAGCAATTTAGAGAGACCAGCTAACCTAACACTCACGACAACATTGCTGCTTCACCGTGCAGCCTTCTCGCTGCCTAATGCATGTAAATCAAACAAACAACTCAGTAGTATACTAACTCAACCGTCTTAAATAGCTGTATGGCAGGAAAAAAGTCATCTATAAACATAAGTTTCTACTCCACTCCTCGAGGAGTCCTAAGAGTCTCTGCTTCAACACAAAATCAAAGCGCATTTACTTTTTAGAATGGCCCAGTCAACATGCAGAGCCAAATCCAGCTGCGGCGAGACCATTAATCTGATGTTAACCATCCATTCTGACTGAGATAGTTATGTTGCAAAGGAGAACAGACAACACAAGTGCAATAATGCACCAATTTCTGACATAAATTCCTAATATAACCCTTTCAGAAAATTTTATTTCATCAATTAACTGAATTTTTGGCTATTGATAACTTAATTTTTTTGGAAGACATTTTTTTCACCAATGTTTTCATCCAAGATGGCCCCAGGGCGGCCATCTTGTTTGATAAGCATGTTTTGCAGCTTCTACTTAAATGACCAGGTTACTTTTTTTTTTTTTTTAAATTAGAACAAAGTTGTGATATTACAAGAATAAAGTAGTAATGTTATGAGAACTCTAACATGAAAAATAAATACATTTAAAGTTATACTATGGTATAGCTTTTACATATAAGGAAATGCTTCATATTTTAAAACATCAGCATCAAATTATTATTAGTAGCAGGACTTTGAAACGATTGAGTTAAGGATTAAGTCTATTTTGAAGAAAAACTCACACAGACTGACCAGGCCACATCAGTCCTAGCAGCTTTTTTCTTATGAAAATGATCTTTCTCTTAATTTCAAGATGTTCTTCTGTTAAAGTTGAATCTTTATTATGACTATATTGTTGTAATTTTAAAAAATGATGAACATAGCCTGCTCATAGTTATCCATTGAACAAATCACAGAATGAATGACTGGAATGAAATCCACTTTTTGAAAACATTTTCTGTCATTTGTCATTTCTTCTTTAGAATAAAAAAAAAATAATTGGATGTGGTATGAAAAAAAAATCTAAGATTTTATTTTTAAGCAATGTCGCCCAGCCCTACTTTTTAGCAAGGTGCTATAAAAATGATGGTACAGAGAGTACCTGGAGGCAGTGCACCTGGCTGCTTCACATGGACGTTAGCAAAAGAGGCTGCTGGCCCTTTAAAAGCTAAGATGGTGTCCTGCAAGCTGCAGAAGCTGCCTTCCGTTTCCTTCCTGTTTCCCTGGGATCTCTGAGCATTTTAAAATTGAACCTGAACTACCGCCACACACATACAGAGACACACACCACACACACACACACAGAGAGAGAGAGAGAGAGGGGTGCAGAAGCTTCCGTGTTTTAGCGTGGAAATGACAGGACTCCCGTGTGTGATGCACTTGCAAATGCAATGAGGTTACAAAACTCCTCCGCTGGTTGCAGAATAAAAAGGATGCGCGTGGCTGCAGCAGACACAGCTTACTGACATTTAAGACACATGTTAGGCTGACATGTCAACTCTGCTTGTGTACAGGCAAACCATCCACAAAGGCAGATGTCACTGTTTGTTCCTCTGACCAGGAATAAGGTGCACTTACTTTCTTGTTACGGGTCTCCGTGTGCATCTCGGTTGCCGGAGCGGTGCAGCGGCGGAGGGGTGGAGCAGCAGGAGCAGGAGGGGGTCGATCGGGGCTTTGGGTGTAGCACTATCTGAACAAGAACTGTCAGAGGGGAGACAGGAGGTCCGCTCTTTTTTGGGGGCGGTGCTATTTTTTTTTTTTTTTTTTCCACCTTTACTGTGAATGTTCGGGATATATAGGAACACCGATCCCCGCCTCTTCCAGTGTGTCTTTTCAGTTCATGTCCGCAGCAGCGTCGACGGCTCCCTGAGCTTCATCCCCCCAAAACAAATCAGAAATACGGCCGAGGCTTTCTGTGTCTCTCCCTCTCTCTGAGTCGGCTTGTTGTTGCCGTGTATTCAAGGGCTGGGCTCTCTCTCTCTGCCTTTTCCTCCTCCGCCTCTCCCTTGCTTGTGACCCCACCCTGCGTCCCCACCCCTCATCTCTGTCAGTCAGCAGAGCTGCAGCCCTGCAGAGGAGCGGAGTCGAGCCCGACCGAGCCGGACCGGGGGCGGACCGGGGCCGGCTGCACAATCCTCTTCAAATGCGAGGAGAGAAGGGGGATAATGCATGCAACGTGCAGCTCATGCAGCCCCTTAATAGCGTGCAGCGCCCATGTCACCTTACTGACGTCATGCCGAGAGCTAATTGAGGACGCTCGTGGGTGCGGAGGGTGTGGACACATCCGACAAAGCTTCACCTTTGACAGATAAAACGCTCATATAGACGAAAGAACAGTCGCAAGAGCCAAATATATCAGTTTTGAGATGAATATTTACAGAAATAAAAGGGTAAAATTGGAAATATTTAAGTCACATTATGTATCTTTTTTTTTTTTTTTTTTTTAAACTGTAGATCGACGATTATTTAGCATATTTTGTTTCTGTTTTATGTGTAAATGTATATAGGATAACAAATGAATGTCATTATTGTTAAAAGTTATGAGAAAATTAATATGAGAAAAATAGAAAACATTTATTTAGAAGAAAAAAATCATTTGAACACACAAATTAGTGCATATAT
>CAEGAD010050762.1:0-74914 GCA_903067055.1 Poeciliopsis paucimaculata | reverse complement strand
AGGACCTTACACTGAATTAGTCCATGTCTGGCACAAAGTGACGAACCATGTACACGATAAAGAATTTTATCCCACAAGTCATCTGGAAACAGAAAACCCAAGTCCTCTTCCCATGCTAAAAACTTTTATTTTAAGGTTTTCTGGAACTAAGTAAATAGAAATAATCTTGGTAACTAACGTTAAGACAAGAAAAAAAAAGTCTGTCACTTTTTTGGTTTTGACAATAACATTTTCTAAATTTACATTTTTAATTGAGTGTTAGATTGCAGTTTATTACAAAACAGTGCAGTTTCAAGGACTTGATTCAGAAATCAATCACTTCCCAAACCTTGAAATCAAATAACTGATATTAAAGGGTTCCAAGCACCCTGAAGTTACCTAAAATAGGAGTGAAATGGCGGGTTAAAGGCATGCAGTGAAAACAATGAGGTCGTCAGGCCGGGAGTGTCCGCCTCCGGCCTGACCGGGTCTCTGGAAGTCAGCAGAACCAAAAGGAAAACTGGAGCGGCGCCATCCCATTCTCCTCTGCTTGCATACACCTTGAGGCTAAAAACAGCGTCCCAGCGGTTTCCACCCAGTTACCATGAATACAAAGTCCTCTGTTGCTCATAACAGGAAGCGCATGCAGCCCTAGCACTAATAAAAGAACATAAATGATCTGATTCTTTACCTGGTTCTGAAATAATTTCCATCCAACCTGAAGTGTACAAAATATCACAACAAATTTATTGTTTAATTACTTATTACATAAAGATGAATTCAAACTGTGAATTAAGGCTGAAACGATTAATAACAATAATCGTGATGAATCGATTTAATGAATGAATCATCAACTAAATAAGTAATTGATAAATTATAGTATTAAGACTCAAAACTGCAAATGTTCTGAAAAAACACAAAACTGTATAAAAACATATACATTTTAGGTTAAAAAAAAAAGCCTTTTTTTTTTATGTACAAAATGAATTATGCATCCTTCTTTTCCCCGGTGTATCCGGATCCGGTGTATCCTTCATGGCCTCCCATATCCCATAATTCATTGCGGGTCCAAACCGGCAGTTCAGGCAAAGTGGCAAATTATTTTACTATATTACACTTTAAGTGACACAAAACGATTTCTTACAATAGCCGTGTCGGAATTTAGGGTCTACATCATTCGAAGGACCCGGTCCACGTAGGACGTGTCCTTCAAAGGCCGCAAATATCGACGACCGGAAGAGAAAAAGCTGTGATTTCGGACAGGGCTAGTCTTCAGCTAGCTGTTTAGCCTCCACCTCGGTGGTGTTGCCTAGCAACCGTGAGCAGACAGCGGCGAAAGAAAAGGACGAAGTGGTCTTTATTTTTATTATTATTATTACCAGAAACCGCTACTGGGTGTTGCCGCTGAAGGCAATTCTATTCAAACCAAACGATAACTAAAAAATATCCAAAGCAGACGAACCCGCCATGACACCCAAACTGAGACGCTGTTTCCCTATTTAGATCTGCAGCTGCACCACAAACGGCAAACCACATGTGCCGCTCTTTAAAACACATTTAGCATCTGGCACAAAAACAGCCGACCAATTACAGGCCAAGTGTACTGGAGATTACAGCTGGGGTCCACACACATCACCGGACACAAACAGAAAAATCTATACGAAAAGCAGCAAAAAGAAATAGGGAGTATGGCTATTTCTGTCTGTAAGTGAACACCTTTAACTTCAGGCTAAGAAGAAGGTGAATTAGTTTAAACTGCATTTCAGCTCTTGTACATCCACCCAACATAACATCTTCCCTCCGTGTCCGTCTCCATTGGGCTCACCTACAGTCAATTTCTCCCTCCAGGCCCAAAATCCAGTTCAATTCCTGAGATTCCTGAGCTGCCGCAGTGTGGTCAACCTCTCCCTGAACTACACCCTGCAGGCCAGGCAGCCAGCTCACAAAGCCTCCTTCTGTAGGCTGCGACCCACACGCTGCTGCGCATGATAAACATTCACCAAGAACACAGGCCCAGATGCTCACCAACCCTCACCATGGTGCTCAGCCGCCTAAAACCAGGAAGTAAAGATCAGGACAGATGCAGGAACTTAATGTTTGTGCTGAGGGCTGGAAAAAGGTAAATTAACCAGATGTGTCTGTTTCGAGCTAATTGGGAAGCTGCAGACAAAACGCAAGCAGATGTTAGCAAGAAGAAAACAAACTGAAATGTTAGTGTATGATGCAGCATTTTAGGTGTCTTCTTGAAATTTTAATTCTTGTGAACTGATTGTTGCATAAGTAGAACTCAAAGAGTGAGTTCTGGTCACTAACGTTCAATCAGATGGACAATAAATCAATAACAATACATGTCGAGATATATAGGCGATCTATGTCGATAAACATGGAGCGAAAGTTTCAAAAGGAAAAAAAAACTACAAAAAAAAAGATTAGAATCTAAAAAACTTAACTTTTTGTTTTCAGTTTCAAATGTTCATTTTCTATTTTAATTTTTTTTAGTTTGAAAGAATTTTTTTTGCTTCAAATCTTTCTTTTTTTTTGGTTTAAAACTTTTTTTTGTCTATTTCAAAATAATTTTTCAGTTTCAAAACCTTTTTGTTCAGTTTCAACTTTTTTTTGTTGTTTTTTTTAAACAAAATTTATGTCCCCAATTTAGCACCATAATAATTTGGAGCCACGTTAGCTTATTCAGTAATTCCCAGAACTGCACAGCATTGTAGGTAATGTAGTCTTACGAAAGATTTTAACTGCTGAACCTTTCATGGCCAGCAAGTTTGGTGGAATCAACTCTCACTCACTCTTTGGTTACTTAGCAACTACCTGCTGTGTAATTTGTGGTTACCTAGCAACTACCTGCTGAATAACTTGTGTTACTTAGCAACAACTTGCTGAGTAACTTGCACAGCAGCAGTTTTAAGTTTCGCCGCAAAACTGATTAAAACGAGAAAAACAACGGGGAAAAAAATTATATAAAAAACATTTGTAAATATTTTCCTCTCATAACTCCTAAAATGCCACAGCTTTAGCTTCACCTGGTTCAAATTCTGTAAAAATAACAAAATTTCCTGTTCCACTTTTTTTTTTTATCCAGTTAATTGGTTAATCCAAAAGAAATTGTGAATTAATCTACAAATGATCACACATTCACTAAAGAAATGCTGTTATAGATTTTTTAAAATGTGGAAAAGGAGTTGTTTGTTTGTGTTTTTTATGCATTCCTAATATTGTATAAAATAAGTTTAAGTGGTTAAATAAAAAAAATCTGCAGAATGTAAACTTTGTTAGCAGACCGTTTAAGTTACTGTTTGAATAATAAAAAGATTAATTGGAGCCCTAATTACGACCGGGTTTTGAAATATATTGTTCTGGTTAATTCAGAGGTCTGACTTAAGTGCCTTAAAAATGTGAAAAAATGAAAGACCATCTTAAACTCTGAGTTATGTTGTTTAAAATTAAACTAACTTTCAGTGAAAGTGACACTTTAGGAACATGTGTGGCCTTTTATTCCTGCCTCACGATCCGTTGGCCAAAACCAACATCCCTCTTAAACATCTACAACCCGCCCATGCACAATGAAATGTAACATTTTTGTGCAAAAAAACAGCATTAAAACCATTTAGAAATAAACTAACCAGCATTCGTACACGTGTGCTCCCAGGATAACTGAGTGCCTCAGCCTGAAAACTCACTTCCTGTATATCACACACATTCACATAATATTTACTAAAGCGGGTATTTCCTCCCCTGGGCTGCTCACTCTTCACATAAAACTTCTTTTTCCACTTTTCTAAAGCCAAATCAGCCAAATCATGAAAATCTGGGTTTTCTTTAAGCACACACATACCTGACTTGCAGATTACACGAGTTGACTATTGTGCAGAAATAAATGTAAATGCGGAGTTTAAACCATTAACTTTATGTATAACTGCTAAATCTGTTTAAAAAAAACCCAACTTAGGTGATTATTAGGAATATCCTGAAACCCAGGGATCATATACCTTCTAACAGCAAACAAACCCCTTAACAGTGACCGATTATGCTTCCAACAGGTTAGGATAGGTCTATTGTCTATACAAAACATGTTCATTACATTTTTTCCACAAAATTATTTCTTGATAGTGACATTTTAGTCTGATCAGTTCTGCCTATGAGCTGTTTTAAAGCGTCTTGTCACTTTAAATCCAAATAAGCTGCTGCTGGCCACGCCCCCAAACTTAACGTTAAACCTCACACCTAAAAATGGCTTCAAACAGATGCGCAATTATACAACCGGACATCTTTGAAAAGCACAAGTGGAGCCTCCTGCACAACCAACCAACAAGAATGCAGCAAATGGTTTCTGGATGGTAAGCTAACAACAAAATGCTTGTCTGTTCCAGCAGCCATTGTAAAACCAGCTCACCAAATGTGCTGGCGTTCCGCTTGGGTTGCTAGGTAACTGGTCTTGGCGTAGCTGGGGTTGCTATGTAGCAGCACAGTGCCTGTGGAATGTGACTTAATAATTGGGAGGATTTGAAACAGCTTCTTTTCCAGACAACAAAAAACTCAACTTATTGCCAAAAAATGGCTGAGTGGGTTTTTTAAGCTCTTGTGCTGCATTTGAGATGCAAATGAAGAACAAAAACGTCCAAAATGTGAACTTTCATAAAAGGTCCCCTTTAATTATATGACAGTTCCTTTAAAAATGTTTGTACTCCTTGATGTTTTTAAAATTTTTCCACATTGAAACCACAATCTGTGGTTATTTTATTGGGGTTTTAGGACAGATTTTCTTTCGCTTTGCAATTATTATCTACTTTGTGCTCGTTGCTTAAAATCCCGAGTAAATTTTGGGTTATAACGGGACAAAATGTGCAAAATTTTAGAGGTGTGTATATTTCTGAAAGGCTCCATTGCATTTGTGGGTTCCCGTGTGTTTTCTTTGTTCCTTTTAAGTTGAAGTCTGCTGAACTCTGAGTGAACTCTAGAGCTGGGAAGTTAAATCAGTGATCTCCCATTTGTAGGAGAGACTGAAGGATTACTGATCTTCTTTAATGTTTCCTTTCTCTTGAGCTACAATTTCTCCACCCAATACTTTCTTATCGTTAGTTGCTCTTTAACAATATGAAATAATGCAATCAAAAAGCAAAAATCCCTTAAAATAAATTGTTGTGCACCTCAAACTTGTCCGTATTAGATGATTGGATCAGCAGACGCAGAGAAATGCTGAATAAACCCACCAAATCCGGGTTTTTCGAGTCTCAGTGGGAGTTTGTTTTGCTGTCCAGCAGGGCACCAGCAGGGATCTGTAATTGACTGAAGCTGGGTCAATCCCATCATGCAATGCATGGCGGAGCCCTGCGGTCAGACTGATGTTTACATTAGAGCTCTAATCAGCATCCCCAGGGAGCGGCTTCAGATCTAGGCCATGGAGCGGTTTGGGCCGGCCCAGAGAGGCCGGTCTGCGCCCAGCAGACCCTTCCACCGGATCCCTTCCTGTACTCATGAGAGGCTAAGCCTTCCCAGAGATCATCAGACAATACATTCATGAGTTGAATCACTGCTTAGCTTTCTGTGGATCGACTGTTGGAAAAATGAAAACCAAGATAGAACCAGATAAAAGTACAAAAGAAATATAAAAAGTGGCCAAAAGTATCAAATATTGTTAAAACAATTCCACTGGAAGATTATTCCACTGATAACATGGAAAAAATTTCATTATATAAGTGAAATAATCTCCCATTGGAACATTTTTTCAATATTAAGGAATTATTTTCTAAAAACAACCTCCTATGTCTTACTGAAAAGTTAAGCCTTCTGAGATATTTACACTGGAATCTAGACCAAAAATAATCGGTAAGATTTTGTGCTTTTGATGTGAGGGACAAACACTTCAAATAGGTTTACAGTCCCATCTACCAGTGGTTCAGTTTTCATGGATTTTTTTTGTAGAGCACATCTAAAATATTCTAAAGAAAATGCAGCTTGGGAAGCTAAGTTACTGCTAAAATACCACTTCCATTGGTATTGTTATAAGTTAAATAATCTGCCAATGGAACTAGTACTTTTTCATCAATATTAGGGAATTATTTACTTAAAACAAGCCTTTGTGTTTTGCTATAAAGTTATTTGTAAGTTAGTTTTGTCTTATTTCAAATGTAAAAAGGTATTTGCATTAGAAAATACACCAAAAATACTTGGTAAGATATTGTATTTTTGCAGTTTTTCAAAGACTCTGGTTATGTGGCATCTTTTGTAATTAAAATTTGATGGTTTCAGCCACAAGAAGGAACAAATTAGTCCCCATTGGGTCTCTGTGCAGGTTAATGATTCAAAACGTTAGGCTAAATCAGCAAAATAATTCAAAATTAACCTTCTGTGACTGTGGAAACTCCCTCATTCATCCCAGGAAGGACCATCAAAAATTCATCAATGCATTCATCAGGCCTGGTTTTGCCGTGGACCAACCTTGTCTGCGGTGAGCTCCCGGATCTTGACGATCTGGACCCTGAACTTCACGAGCAGCGCCTCCAGAACCGTACACCTCTCCTTCCAGTCTTCCTGGCTCATCGCCTCCTCCCCCTCTGCCATGATGCCGAACCTTTCCAGCAAGACACAGACAGAAGCAGCAGTGAGAAACAGAGACGCAAAGTCTTATTATTCCTCCTGACCGAGCAGTTCAAGGCTCTCCTCGGACTACTATCCCCTGAAATGTTAATAAGAAAGCATTCCTTTAGTGAAAGCTTCATCAGACGTATAAAAGGGGGGAAAAAAGCTTCAAAAACATTTTTAAAAGCTTGACTTCACATCAATACAGTGTAGAGTTGATCTCTTGACTACTGCTTAATAAAAAAAACCCACCCAGTTTCTGGCAATAAGTTAATTTTGCAATTTTGTTGGCTAGAAAACGATTTGTCCCGATTGTTAAGTCACAATCTACGGGCATTGAGCTGTTACCTAGCAACCCCAGGCAAGCCCAGTCCTGTTACCTAGCAACCCAAGTAGAGTTCCAGCACGTTTGGTTAGCTAGTTTCACTGCTTTATGCGCTGCACAATGGCCGAACTCTCGGTGGTTGTGGAGAAGGTCGTACTTCTTCGCATCCGTTTTCAGCCATTTTCACGTGTGAGTGTAAAAGTTGAGTTGGGGGTGTGTGGCTTATTCGGATTTAAAGTGACAGAGTCCTTAAACAGCGTTTCTGAAAGGAGCTCAAAATAGGCACAACTTAGATAATCTCATTATATAGGAATGATTAATGCAGAAAAACACAATGAACATGTTTTATATAGCCAGTAGACCTATCTTAACCTGTTCAAGGAAGAATAACAGGCACTTCAGTAAGAAAAAAATGACAAAGACATGATGTAGATTTACTGGGATTAGAATCTAATATTAGGATGTTAAAGTCATATTGAATATTGTATCAAAGAGAAGAGATTAATCCTTAAAAAAACATTATTTGCCCTTGAAACTAGACCAAAGATACTTGGTAATATTTTGTGTTTTTGTGGTGCAGGTGGAAAATTCATTAAATTTCTTTTCCAGGTCTGTGTCCAGCTGAACCACTGTGGGCATCGGCCTTGCATCACTTTGCAGGACCAAAACACTCCTTATAGGACAAACTTCTGTCACATTTTCCACTGCAAACTTTGGGAAAAACAGGCATCAAGTGCAGGAAAGAGGGCGGTGGAGATGCAGGAGGATCTCTGACGGAGATGATGGCTAATCTGTCTCCTCCAACTGTAACCTCTCATTACCAGCCTGAGCTCCGTCTCACAGTGTGTGGATGAAGGCCATAAAACCGATTTTTCCACTACCCTATTTATGCTGCTGGTCGGTCGCGGTAAACACAGACGGAGGCAAGAAATGAAAGAGCCGTCGTGTGAGAAAAACAAAAACAACAAGCTGAAAAAGGAGGGAGTTTTACACAACATACCTCACCAGGATGAAGTGAACAGAAACAAATCAACTCCTACATTTGGAGCTGAGAGTTTAGAGAACATCAGATGAAGTGGGGAACTAACGGTGGTGGCAGGATCATGGTGTGGGAACGTTTGGTTGAAGTTGATGGGAAGATTAACGGAGCTAAAAACTAGGCAACCATAGATCCTGACTGAGGCAGAGATTCAACAACCCTAAACATACAGCCAGAGCTACAATGAAACGGCTTAACTTAAAGCATATTCCCGTATTAGAATGACCTAGTTAAAGTAAATTCCTGAATCTTGAAAATTGATGTGCAGACAAGCTAATTAACTTGTTTGCAAAGGAGAATAGTGAAGAAATCTCTGTCACATTAGATATGATTTGTTGCATAAACATGGGAACAATGTATTGTTGCCATGGTTATGCAGCTGATTAGCCTATCATAGAATTAGCAGTTAAAATAACATCTGGAAGAACATCAAATGTCAGAAGAGTTTAAAAGAAAGCTTCATGAATACAGAGCAGAGAGAGAAGGAGAAAGTTCAAACCATCTTCTATCGATCAAATCCCCTACTCCGGTGTCATAATGGGCGAGGATCAAATCCCCTACTCCAGCGTCATAATGGGTGAGGATCAAATCCCCTACTCCAGCGTCATAATGGGCGAGGATCAAATCCCCTACTCTAGAGTCTCCCTGCTCGGCTTTCTAACCATAAGGTTAAACAGAAATTTGAAGACGAATGGGAAAAGCAAATGAGGTGGATTAGCAATGTTTCCCAACAACTGATGGTTTCATCAATGGCCATGTTACAGTGGAAAATTGTAAATTCCACATTTAGCCTGTCATGCAAGGGTCCAGTCCTGTTTAGTCTGCTTTATCATCAAACTCGAGTTCACTTTTACAGAAAGTCTGGTTCTTTTGTGAATTCTTAAGCGGGCAAAAAAAAAAAGAACTCTGGTCCGCTTGCAAATCTAGGTCAAAAAAAGGAAGTGGACTACAGTGCCGGGCATTCTGGGTAAATACAATCAAAACAAACGACAGAGTCCAGCGATGTTTTATGGTTCTTTGCCAAACACAAAAGAGAAATATTTTAACATGATTTTTGTTAACATTTAGTGAAGAAGGAACTTGATTTCAGTGTCTTCTTTATGTCATTTCCCTCTGTGGTTCTTGGTGCAGCGCCACCACAGGCGAGGAGGGGAAAAGGTTTTTTCAAGGGCTTTGGTTTGTTTAATACAGTGCAGTGAACCAAACCAGCTGAAAATGTTACAAATCTTACAACTTTGGTCCCAAATTTAAAAGAGTCTACCGGACTGCCAGGTGGGCAAACATTCAGAAAGCCAGAAGCCTTTTCAAAGCCGTTGTAAGACTGACTGCTACTGCTATTGTTCCCCCTCATAGCATCACATCCAGAAAGACTCCTTAAAGATACTTCAGTGGTATGAATTATGATAATATTTAACATCGTTTTGGGATAAATTATGTATTTTTGGAGCTGGAACTGCTGCAAAAGACAGTTTTACAACTACTAACTTTTTCAAATTAAAAAATTCTTTATTGAAAGGGAAATTAAATATTGATTACAAAGGGAAATCAAATTACAGAAGGGCTGGTAATCAAATGCATCGTTTTTGGATTTTTATTTCTTGAAAACAGACATCAACTTCTCAATTAAACACATAAAACCCAATAAATTACACTGATGATGTATGTTTTTAAAAAAAAGTTCAAGTGGTAGGAATACATTAGCAAGCCAGTGAAAATCAACCCTTCAGTTTCCAAAAGCCATATTAATTAATTAAAGTATAAATTGACTTTGTGCCTTAATGACAATGTGAGGATGAAGCTGTAAAACGTTTAAACTCTTTAATAAAATGGAATAGAATAATTCCATTTTGAGTATAAAACCCACCAGAATTGACTCAGACATAGTGATTATTGAACACATTCTAATATTAACTTATTTAATAAAATAGTAAAAAGAAACTTAAAGCTGCTTATTCAAAACATACAAATGATAATGATAGAAAACTCTAAGTATTCCCATAGATAAATATGGAAGCATTAAAAGAGCTCCAAATCTAAACCCCACGTTCCCTTTGTAATAAAAACCTCCCAGCCATTTTTATCTATTTTGTCCAACTTACCTGTTATAAAACTGATGTTGGTGCGTTTTCAGAGCGTCTTCACGCCATGCTCAGGCCGGCCATATTGTGTCTGATGATAAAATCCTAAGTTATGAGCAAAAATAAGGGGGATTCTCTCTTTTCCGGGAGGTTTTCATTTCAGCTCACAGGGAAAAGTTAGACACGGGTTGATTTTTTTTTTTTTTTTTTTTTTTTTATTAAGGAGGGTGGAGCGTTTATGAAATACGTCCAATCAGACGCTCGGGAGGCGTTGATCCAAAATGTGGGATCTCCGTGCTGCGTTCAGGTTGCACTTGGAAGTCGTATTTTCCCATTTTCAAGTTGAAAAATTAACTTAAATGTGGATTGTTTTTAGATTTTCAAACTGTAAAACCCGGAAATATGATTTGTAATTTTAAATGAATCGTACGCTTACTTTCCTACTGTTATTAACTGACATTTTGTCACAGACAGCAAACTTCACCATGTAGGAACGAGACACGGGTTTCATGGTTTCTAAGATTAGAGATCGAACTTCCGAGGTTTCTATGAACGCACCATCATTCTGCAACAGCAATGATTGAAAGGAATATCCACCAATCAAAACGCGGAGCGCAGGGCGGTAGAGATGCAAATGTCTGAAGAACCGTTATAATACAGCTACTACTACTTCTACTACTACTACTGCTACTACTGCTACTACTACTGCTATTACTGCTGCTACTACTACTGCTATTACTGCTACTACTACTGCTGCTATTACTGCTACTACTACTGCTGCTATTACTGCTACTACTGCTACTACTACTACTGCTACTGCTACTACTACTACTGTTACTACTGCTACTACTGCTACTACTGCTGCTGCTACTACTACTACTACTGCTACTGCTACTACTGCTACTACTACTACTGCTACTACTGCTACTACTGCTGCTGCTACTCCTACTACTACTACTGCTACTACTGTTACTGCTCCTACTACTGCTGCTGCTGCTACTACTACTGCTACTACTACCACTACTGCTACTGCTACTACTGCTGCTACTATTGCTACTGCTACTACTGTTACTACTACTACTGTTACTACTGCTACTACTGCTGCTGCTACTCCTACTACTACTACCACTACTGCTACTGCTACTACTGCTGCTACTATTGCTACTGCTACTACTGCTACTACTACTACTGTTACTACTACTGCTAATAATAATAATAATAACACTGACAGTTTATATTAGAATACTTTTCATTCATTCAGTGCTGGGTCCACAAAATTACATAAAAAAAAACTGTCTTCCATTATTTGTACACATATTAATCGAAATGAATAGGAATAAACAGCTTTTGCCAAAGGACATTTCATTTACCAAATTTATTATGATACACATATTCAGTAAATTATATACACGTAATATAAATCTTACAATAAGGGTCGATTATAAGATTAAAAACATATTTTGAAAAAAATTAATAAATAAAACAACAACAACCTTTAGGAAAGTATTAATCATATGTTTTCATTAGGCACTTATTGGTGAGATATAATATGGAAATCTTAAATATTATACTTTCATAAGCTGTACGCGGAAAATTATAATAACATAAATAATTGCTTTTAAACATCAGTATATATGTAAATATTATGTATGATGTGTTTTACTAAATAAATTGAGAAATAGCCTACATTAACATTAACAACATTCAAAGTTATTAAGTATTCAATCATATTTACATTCAAATATCCCTCTTCTGGCGTATTATTTTATAGTTTGTTGTTTAACGAACAACTTGACGGACATTTTTAGATTATCAATCATTTTAAACACCGTGCACAATAAATGCACGTGAAAATACTAATATGCTAACTGGTCGCTGTTTACCCTTCCAATATGGCGGCTCTGCTTACGTGCCGCTTTATTCCTCTCTGAAGTCAATGCGGGGGTACACGAAAGTTCAAAAATAATCTAGCTTCAAAATAAAATCTTTTAATGTCGCACACTTATTTTGCAATTAATTTAAGCCAAATTTTTTTGTCACTATTTGACTTTTCGGGTTTAATTTAGGAACAGAAACATTCACAAAGATCGTATGGCTAATGTCCCAGTAAGCTAGGCTGTTTGTGAATCTTTTATTGCGAAAATCTACCGGAAGCTGTTTTATTTTCATCCGGTACAGACACCGGCTGTAGCAAAGCTTTAGACCACATGCACAACTCAGGTAAATGCCTTTTATTTTTTTCATCAAACCGCATTTTATGAGTTACTACTGTTATTATGTTGCAGTTTTATAGCTTTAGTTGTCTTTAACGTCTTTTTAATGTCGACTCGAGTTATTTTCAGGCGGCTTGTGAAAGTTGGTGAACTTTAGCAACAAAGCTTGGTTTCTTTCTGTGCTTCTATAAAAGTAGTTATGTGATTTTTAAAGTATATAACATGTCTAACAGCATACAGTGAAAACATCTGACTATGTGACATCTTATTATAGTGTTAAATCATGGTGGTGAAGAAGAAAACCACTAAAGTGGAGGCGGTGGCATTGGATGAGGAGAAGCTATGCCAGCTTATAGGTAAGATATCTTCAATCTTTTGCTCCAGCTTTGAGTTTTCCCGAATATCCGCTCACTTGTCTTCTTCCTTTCTTGCCCCACCCAGCGTCCCTCTCTGTGGACGGAGACGCAGATGGAGTCAGACATCTTGCACAGACCCTGCAGGCCTGCTTACAGCTGACTGACGCTGTGCAGCAGATCCAGCTGATTAAAAAGGTCCGTGTATTATGATGTAGTGTTATTTAAGCTTTACATTATGGTATAATGTCTTGCCGTTGTCATGACATTTTTCCTTTGAGCTGCAGTTTCCGAACTTCAGAGCTTCCGTCTTACAGAGCAACCCTCTTCCACTCAGCTCCTTCAGACTAGCCAGCAGCAATTAGCAAACATCTGGTGGAACTTCATGTTTCATTATAGGAGCTACTTCTCAGTGAAACGCTGCTAAAAACGATGTCAAAGGGTTTAGTAGAGGAGCCATGTTGTCATCACTTTGTGAAGGCGGAGTTTCAGAAACGGCAGGAGTTTTTAAAGAGACAGAGGCCTAATTTCAAAGTGTTAAAAAGTAAAATTTATTTTAAGTCATATTTGATTTAAATAGCATTTCTATCACAATTGAAGGTTTCTGCATATTCAGATGGATGTTGTGATGTGCTTGTGTCCATGCTCCATCAGGCTGGATCCCAGTTGGAGGCTCTGAGTGAGGAAGACGGTGGTGAAGCACTGGATGCTTGTCTGAACGCCCTATCGCTGATCTACACCTCTGTGCAGGCAAAGAACCCACTGAGACGGGCTGCAGCCAGGTAGAACTCGCTTTTAATTTCACATCTCTTGAACTTTTTCAGATTTTATCATGGAGTTTCCTGGGATGAACAAGTATGAAAAATGTTTAGGCTTTATTAGATTATTTTTCTTCTTTTGCTCCTTCCTTTGGTTTGTTATTTTGTTTGTATTTCCTTTTAATTTATGTGAAGCACTTTGAATTGCGTTGTTGCTGAAAATGTGTAATATAAATAAAATGACCTTACCTTGCTGTGTCTTTCCTCAGTGCTTTGAGTTCAGTGCCTCAGTGTCTCCAGGGACGGGCTGTGGACAGTCTGTCCTCCTGTTTGTCCGACTGTCTGTCCACTCCGTGCTCAGAACAGCATCCACACACCATAGACACCATCGCCGCCTGCCTGGATGGCTTCCATCTTGGCAAGTAACCAAAAAAAAAATCACTTCTGCCTATTAAATCACTTTAATAGGAAGCAATGAGTTTATGTTTTATTTTGTTTTGTGGAAAGGTGAAAGATGCATTAACAAGCTGCTGCTTCAAGGTTTGTTTCCACTCAGTTTAAAAAGTTTGAAGAGTTTTCTCTTTGCTGACTAAATTTCATCAAAGTCTTTCTTTCTTTGTTTTGTTTTGATAGTGTTAAAATTCATCTGCGAGGTTTTACACAAATACCTTCAGCAGAACAGGTATGAAGACGAACTCTGTGTTTTTCAACTGATTGATTAAAATGTAATCCTTTAATGATTTATGGGGACTAATATTTTTCCAGAGTGGAGTTTAGAAACAATAATTGGATGCTCCAGTTTTTGTTTATTATTGGTTTTCCTTAATCCACATAAGATTGAAAACAATACTAACAATCAAGCATGGTAGTGGCAGCATCATGGTGTGGAGCTTTTTCACTGGCATTCGTATGTAGTTGGTTTAATAACAAAAAGTAACAGCTACCTTCAATTTGTTTAACTTTAATACTTAATAAATATAAATGAATATTAAAATGATTAATCTGATTAACTGTGATTAATTGATTATTGACATAATCATCTAATAATGGAGTAATCTATTAATCATTAACTGGAGTACACAGACCAAAAAAAGGAAGTATTTAAGCTAAAACTGTAGAAATAGTACAAAACATTGTGCATTTAAGACACAAAAAATACATTTTCTCCAAATATAACTTACTCAGATCTCAAGTGGCAGTTTTAGCTTCAACTGAAAAAAATATCTCCTATTAAGCTTCTTTTGTTATGAAATTATTAATCAGTAAATCAAAAAATAATCAATAGATCAGCCGTACACTGTATTGATGTTAAGTTGAACAGAAAGGACTGAACTTTTCACACGTTATTTATTTATTTTTTTTAGCTGCAGTGCTACGAATGATCAAGCTTAAATTAAAGGAATAAAATGTTATTTGATACAATATTTATTTACTTACAGCAAGAATAGAGATATTTGTTCAGTTGCATATTTTAATGTATTTTTAACATTGTATTAAAAAAGCTTAAGTGGTTACAGTAACTCAGGCTGAATATCCAGGCTTGTGTGGATCATTAAAAACCCTCAAAAAATCAAAATTTCTGCAGCCGATTTCTGTATTTTACAACATTTCTCCATGCTAGAAAAACAGCAGTTCTTTCATTTGCCTGCGTCTGTCGCCCCCTGCTGGTCACTCAGCGGTCTTGCAGGGCGCCACATCGCCCAGGCCGAACTGATGCAGTCCTGCCTGGCTGCAGTGAAAACGTCCATGCTGGTTCTCCAGAGATCTCAGGGCGCCGTCGGGGCGGCGCCGCCGGAGCCGCTGGGCGGCTTGCTGAGCTGCTACATCCACATCCTCACTGACGGTCAGAAAATACGATTAAGATTATTATTATCCATAGATTCTTGTCATGAGAGTTATTTTGTCATTACTTTGTCTATGTAATATAATTTATTTGTTGGCTCTTTAGCACATGGATATTATAACATATTTTAATGTTTTCATGTTTTAATGACAAATTTTAATAATTAGAGTGTTGGTAGGTAATATATTTAATCAAACTGAGATAAATGGTGGGATTAAATAAATGTTCACTTTCTCCTACTCCGTTTCTTAGCACATTTTTTCTCTGTCCTACAGTTTTATCTTTTTCTTGTTTTTAAAATCCTGTTTGAAATAAATAAATCAAACATGAATCTAACTGGATTCTTGTGTTTTTCTCTCCGCCTGCAGAAGAGTTCATCCAGGCGGTTCAGAGCACCGCAGGCATGGCCGTGGTTCTGCTCATCAGGTGTGTCATGGGCGCCGGAGACGAAGTCGCCTCAGTGGTGAGTCCTGCCGTCTGGAAAAAGAAAGTACACCCTCTCAATAAATGTTAATATTAGGATCTAAAACAGGTTTTAGAATTATTTAATTCCAAGGATCGATTCTGTTTCTCGATATTTAAGCTGGAATAGAAGAAAAAAAAGCTTCTCTGAGGGAGAGAAAGAACAGAAAAAGTAAATAAATTGATGAGAAATCTCTAGATTAATTTTTTGGAGTAAATAAACAAAACATAACATGGATGTTCTGATGTCAAAAATAAATAAATAATTAATGATATTGTAAAGGTAAACATTTGCAAGAAAAATAAATTATGAACAAAAAAATAAGTTTTTCAAGATTGAAGTAAATCTAGGAGATGCAGATGCAGATTATCACATCGTGTTGCAAACACACAAAATATTACCAATTATTTTTGATCTAGTTTTTAGTGCAAACGTCTGAGCACACTGAAACCTTTTTAGAAAGACGTAGGAGCTTGTTTTAACTAAATAAGTCCTTATTATTGATGAAAAAGTACAAGCTCCACTGGCAGGTTTCTTCACTTATAACATGGGGAAAATGTTTTGTTCTGAGTGAAAAATCTGCTATTACTAGTGCTTTTTATGCTCTGTTACCTGGAAACAAGCTCTTATATCTTGAGTGAAAATACCTGAAGATCTGTGCAGAAAAAGACAGAAAGAACTGATCTGAAATGAGATGTATGTTTTCTTCACCAAGGTTTTACAATGTTCTAAAGAACCCAGAAACATTGAATCAGTATTTGAGTCATTCTGTATGTTTCTGTGTGTCTGATGATTTCAACAGGTGAGCAGTTTGCTGCGTGGCTCCGCTCCGGGTTTGGACTCGGCCCCGCGGTGGCTCCAGCTGAGGTGCCAGGCTCTGTGTACGAGCGGACGGCCTCCGGGTGTGGCTCTGTATCTGAGCCACGGCGCTCTGGCCATGTTGGGCTGGAAAGGCTCTCTTCCCGGGCCGCAGTGGGAGGAGCTGCTGCTGCTGGTCCCAGAGACGCTGCTGGACCTGGACGTCAGGTACGCCGTTTGAAAATGCTTCAATTTTACCATGGGAAAAGTGTACATACCTGGTTCTAGTTGCAGGTTTTTAAAAGATTCTGATCATGCAAATTAATTTTTATACTTTCTTTTGGGTCTCTACTGCTGTTAAAAACATTCCAGCCGCTTAATAAAACCGCTCAGCTGCCTTTTAGCTATAAGTTAATGTTTTTTGGTGTCTAGAAAATGAACAGTTTTAAAAACCTATCAGCTATTGAGTGGCACTGCTCTGTTACCTAGCAACCACAGCAGAATTCCGCCTGTTACCTAGCAACCCAAGCAGCTGGTTTTACCGCTGCATGTGCTGTACAATGGCTGCTGGAAAAGACAAGCGTTTTGTTGTTGACTTACCATGCAGAAACCACCTGCTGCATTCGTGTTGGTTGTGCAGGAGGCTCCAGTGCTGCTTTTCAAAGATATACGGTTGTATAATTCCGCTTCTCTTTGTAAACGTTGAGTTGGGGGCGTGGCCAACAGCAGCTGATTTGGATTTAAAGTGACAATGGGCCCTAAAACAGCTGACCAGACTAACATCTCATTATCTTAGAATGATTTTGTGCAAAAAAACGTGCTGGAGATGTTTTGTATAGACCATAAACCGACTCTAACCTGTTCAAGGAAGCATAGTAGATGACCGTTAAGGTCTTTTTCTCTTTCTTGCAGTGTAAAGGAGTCCAGCACAGCCATGGTGGTGGCTCGGGTGTTGACCCTCTGGAGCAGCGCCGCTCTGGACTGCCTACAGGAGGAAACGGGCCTCTGTCCTCCCAGCCTCCAGGTGGCGCTCCGCGGTGGCTCCAAACTGCAGAACCACCTGCTGGAGCACATCTACTCCCACTGGGAGCATCCTCTGGACGGCATCCGCCACCAAACCCGCTCTCTGTTCCACAACCTCCTGCTCCTGCACCGGCGCACGAAGCCGGCGGACTCGGACCCGGCCTCCGATCCGTACGTGGCAGAGCTGACCCGCAGCCTGCTGGGCCTGGAGTGGCACATGAGGGGGAAGTACGGCTCTCTGGGCTGCCTGGTGGAGCTCTACGGGGCGGAGCACCTGCTGGCCATCCAGCCCCGTCTGCCCTTTCTCCTCCTGGACCTGATGGGCGATCAAACGCTGGCTCCGTACGCCAGCGACCTGCTGGAGAGGCTCTTCGTCAGCCACAAGGCGCAGCTGTCGGCACGGGAATCGGACTGGCTGGAGCTGTGGCACCGGACCTGGGTGAACCCCCTGCTGGACGTTCTGTGCCACACCAGGCCGGACCAGACCACCTACATACTGGACTACTTCCTGCCCAAGCTGCTGCGGTGCAGTCCCTCCAGTCTGGCACACATGGTGCCCGCCCTGCAGGGGGCGCCGCCCTGCAGGACAGGTACAGAACTCACACAGTAGGGACCTTATTCTGCCTCAAAAACAAAGACTTCCAACTACAGATGCAAATTATCGATTAATGAGTTATTCTAACATTGATTGACCTGAGTAACCATTTTCTTAAAGGGGCAGTATTATTTAAAATTGACTTTTTTAAGCGTTACATTATGCTATGATGTTATTTCCTCATCAAAAACACACCTGGAGTGTTGCTTTGATTCGTGCAAAACGTCTGGGTGGACTTAGCCCCGCCTCCGAGGTGAAGCTCCTCCTCTGAGCTGCAGTTTCTTTGACATGCGTCCGGCTGAATTCAGGCGATAACTTAATCCACCCTAAAGTTTAGAATTCAAACCGCAGAAAGTGGATTTTTCATCCCAAACCAGACTACATTTGGACCGTTTCTCTTTCCTGTTCTGTGATAGTCGTCATTTTGTATCCACTTAAGAATGACCACCAGCGCCCTCTGCTGGATGGAGGCTAAATACAACAACAAAATTAATTTTTAATTAATCAATTGGAACAATTTTTAATCTAATAAGCCATTAAGCGGTAATTGATTGATTAGCATCCCTAATTTCAATGTGTTTCTGAATTATCAGGTCCTTCATCCAGCAGAGGAGCTCTGGGAGCCTTGATGACGTGCCTGCGGGCGGCCAGAGCCCAAGGAGTCGCCACGGCCTCAGAGGAGAGTCTGTGGGGGGGATTGATCCCGCTCTCACTGCTGCAACAAGCACTCATCCACAAACACGATCAGGTGAGCTCTCCCACTTTTTCAGGTCACAACCCAAACATAAAGTAGGAGACAACTGTGGAGCGCCTTCGTAGCGCTTCAGTAACTTTTGAATGAGAAGGTGACGCTGCTCCGTCATGGAGCTCTACATTTGTCGAGTGTTTATATTTCAGAACAGAACCAGAGACGGTGCATTTTGCATCCCGCATCGGACTTTGTTTGAGCCGTTTCTCTTTCTGCCTGTTCTGGGATAGCCGCCATCTTTGTTTCTCTCCTGGTTCCACTGAAGGATGAAAATCAGCGCCCTCTGCTGGATGGCGGCTAAACTACAACACTGAAAGAACGTCTAAGGGACGCTAATAGTTAAAACATTGGAACAAATTTTAATCTAAGAAACCATTACTTGACAATTAATTGTAAATCGATTAATTCTTTGCATCCCTACTTTCTGTTGATGACCCCAAAATATCCCAGTAAATTATAGAGTTGGTTCTCCGGTTCCTGCAGGTGAGGATGGACGCTCTGGGTTTGGTGTGTGAGAGTCACCGCAGCACCGAGGTTCTGACCTCACAGGAAATGGATCTCATCCGCCATTTCCTCCCTCCCAATCTGAACAGCCAATCACCAGGCGTCAGGCAGCAAACCGTCAGCCTGATGAAGAAGGTGAGGCCCTGACTGGACGCCATTGCTGTTTGTCGAGTCAGTCAGAAATGATCTGAAAAAGTGACGCCATGTTCTGTCATTAATTGTCAACACTGCAATAGCTAGCTAACAAGGTCCAAAAGATCAGAAAACATGTTATTTTATTTTTAAAATATTGAGAAGTAGGCCAGTTATTCTAGCGTTAAATAACTCCATGATTTAAGCCATAGTTTATAGAAGAAATTATGGCAATATGATAATTTTTGTGACTGATTCCTGCTCATGACGCATCGGAACAGTTTGACTCAATGCTCGTTGCTAGCTGTAGCGGCTAGCAGCTTCTGTCCAATCTAGTAAATCGATGGTTGTCGGTTCCTCACAGCCTGATAAACCTCCTCCTGTACGTCACAGTTGCTCTGCAGGGTGAAGGACAGCAGCCAGCTGCTGCAGAAGAGACTCGTCCGGGATGAAGACCGGTGCTCCCTGGATCGGTACAGGGTGAGCAAAGAGTCGCTGCCACGATGATCTGATCAGAACCGAAACGCTTAATTTTAGGGATTTTTCTTGTTTTCAGGCGTTTCTCCGCTGGCTGTGTGGGAACCTGCTGGAGGTGTTGCTCCCTGGAGCCTCCTTCTCCAAATGCCTCCTGTCCCTCAGCCTGCTGAACCTGCTGAGTCAGCTCTTCTCCTTCACTGCTGGTAACCATGGTTACGATCAGAGCTTTTATTTAGATGCTGATAACGGATCCACCTGTCTCTAACTGCCTCCTCCTCACTGCGTTTCCCAGAGCCCGGCCCGTTTGCCCTCGGTGAGGTCGTGACCCCCGCACATGCTCAGAACGTCCTGAACTGCGTGGCCAGCAACTTCCTGGAAGTCAAGCAGCTCGCCACGGCGTTGCTGACCCAGCTTCCTCCGTCCGCCGTTAGACTCCAGGTTAGCAGTTTGTCCATGTGTGCAGTGAGCTTAGATTCAGACATGAAACCAGTCTGACTTCTGGAGAAACACTAAACACCGGGAAGGAAGGGAGGAAGGAAGCAGGCTCGTTTCCTTCCTTCCTTGAATCCTTCAATTAGTTTCTTTCCTTCCCCCTTACGATTTCTTTCTTTCTTTCTTTCTTTTTTTCTTCCTTTCTTTCTCTCTTTCTTTCTCTCTTTCTTTCTTTCTTTCTTTCTTTCTTTCTTTCTTTCTTTCTTTCTTTCTTTCTTTCTTTCTTTCTTTCTTTCTTTATGTCTAGCCTTCCTTCTATCCTTTGCTTCTTTTTCTTCCTTCCTTCCTTCCCTGTGAATTTGTTCTTAAATCCGACTGATTAAACTCTGGTTTTCTCTGTAACTCTGTGGGGATGATTCTTTCTCTCTCATTCTTTTCGTTTCTCCTCCAGTTTTTCTCTGATTTGCCGTTTTGATCCACTTGTTTCTTTCCAGGTTCCGGAGACGATGCTCTCTGTTCTCCGGGCCGCTCTGGACCTCAGCACCAGCACCAAACCCTACGACAGCGTCACCGCTGCCCACCTGCTGCACTTGCTGCTGCAGCAGCCAGACCTGATCCCGGTTCTGCTGCGATGCGATCCGGGTCTGGACCTCCAGATCCGGCCTGATGCGTCCCGGTCGCTCATCCTGGAGCTCAACGCGCTGGCTGGTAAAAACCGCGACCGCTGCAGATCGTAGCGTTGATTGCATGTCTGCAGTAAAACACTAAAAGTAATTTATTACTTCATTATAATAGATTTTTCAGGTATCTGTACTTTACTTGAGTATTTATGTTTTTACTTTTCTTCTCAAGCGGTGTCAAACTCATTTTCGTTTTGGGCCAAATTAAGATCATGAATGCTCTTAAAGGGCCAGTTGTGCCAGAACGTATTAATAAAACCCGTTAAGACATTAATAAGTTATTAAAATTAAATAATATTGAAGATCTTTTCAGTCCACGCAAGATTTTGTGGTTATTTTTGCAATAAAAAAAGTTTTTGTGGTGTTAATTTAGAAATATTTACATTATTTGTGCTTAGCTGTTTGCATTACTGAAACTGTAATGTTTTGGCCATTTTTGTGAAAAATCTGCATTAGCTCAAAAATATTGCTGGGATTTGTTTATTTTGCGTTAATTTCTATGATAATTTGCAAGAAATTGGAGGGACTGATTATAATCTATCAGAAAATAGATAAAGAAACCGCATTAATTTTATTGATAAAATAATATTTAAGCACCATATTAAAAAGGTTACGAGGGACAGGATTTGGCCCTCGGGCCTCGAGTTTGTTCAACTTCTTACATTTTCACTTATGGCTCTTTACTTCCATGATGAATAAAACAAAATCAAATGGGGAAAAAATCCACCGATTGCACAAAAAATAGAACTTTTTAAGTATTTTAGACTCGTCGGAGTTGCTTTGTATTCTTGAAGGTGGAAATTACTTTTTACTTTTTCTATTTAAGTAGATTTCATGTCTTGTACTTCTTTACTTTTACTGGAGTATTTTTTCATACAAGTGTCTGTAATTCTACTAAAGTAGAGTGCTGTTGTCACCTCTGACTGTTTTTCTCGTGTCAGTGGTCCGGTTGCTGCTGCGCCGTCTGCAGGCGGAGCTGTCCGGAGCCGAGGCGTCGCTGCTGCAGGCGGCCGCTTCGTTTCCGCTCTACGGCAGAGCGCACTGCATCACAGCCGTCCTGCAGCGCCTGAGCACAGAGTGAGCATGAGAATCGCTTTTTATCTTAAATTTAGGCCTTAAAATGTCTTAATTGAATCTGAATATATGTAAGTTGGCCTTAAATCTGTTGATCGCAATCCTAATTTAATTGTGGTTTAATTAAACATAATACTCTATATAGTCTATGTTTCATCAAACAAATGTTTTGAGACATCTTTAGGTTGGGGATACTGCTAACTAGCTGCCATGCTAGCCAGAAAGATAGCTAGCTTTTTTGCTTCTATCTTTGGTAAATAGGGATGGACAATAAATCAATATATATCAGATAAATATCAACACGTAATAATAAGTCTGATAGACTTGTCATTATTCAATTTATAGACGATTCATTGAACCGCACAGGATTCTGGGAGATGTAGGCAGATGAAAAGACTTTAGCTCTCACGGCCAGTTAAGCTAGGTTGGTGGAATCAGCTGACTTGGTTACCTAGCAACGACGGTTTTTAAAGTTTTGCTACTGTGACTCATGGCTGCGTAAAAATAATAATAAAACAAAAAACACAGAGTGGAGTGAAAACTGTAAATAAAACAGAAAAGTTTAAGCCATCAGTTGGGAAGTATTTCAGATATTTAAAACAACAAAAAGAAAACTAATCGATAAACTATCTAAACTGCAAAAATTTCTAGTGCAAATGAAAAAGTACTGTACTTGTTCTATTAGCAGATTATTTAATTTAGAAACAAGACACTTTTCCATGTCATAAGTTAATGTATTTACCACTTTTTCATCAATATTAAGGAATAATTTACTTAAAACAGGCATCTATATCTGCTGAAAAGTTACTTTTAAGCTAATTTTGTCTTATTTCAAGTGGAATAAGATATCTGCACTAGAAACTAGACCAAAAATACTCTGTAAGATTTTGTGTTTTTGCATTGTGACTGATATGAAATGTTTATATCACAGTACAATTTTCAGCTGTGTCATCCAGGGCTGTATTTTCTACTTCTACTCTGACCAGAATCCCTTCCAATCATCTATATTTATGTTTAAATCATCGGCGGTTTGCTGAACGATGTTTGTCCTCGCCACTGGCTCATTCCTGACACCAACCCGTATGACGTATTCTGTGATGATCATCTCTGAACGAAAGAGATTTTCTTTCATACATTTCTACAGTGATGCAAGTCTTCTTAAACTTGTATCACTATCAGATATTTAAAACAACAAAAAGAAAACTAATCGATAAACTATCCACACTGCAAAAACACAAAATCTTACCTAGGATTGTTGGTCTCTTTCATACATTTCTGCAGTGATACAAGTGTTCTTAAACTTGTATCACTATCCGATACAAGTTTAAGTTAAGCTTAATTGGTGAAACCCTGTGGTTGGCCATCTGGTGTAAATCTGATCTGTGCGTCTGGTTTCTGAGGTGTTTGAGTCAGACGGAGCAGTGGACGGGTCTGGTGTCGGAGCTCATCGCCGTGTGCTACCGGATGTCCGACGTGGTGTCCCCGGTGGTCCAGAGCTCGTCCCCGGAGGGACTCATCCCCATGGATACTGACTCTGGTAAGAACAGTAAGCCTAAGATTAGTGAGTAAGTAAACATTATTTGTTTTAAGTAAGCAGCTAAAACTAGCTGTGTACTTAAAGCAGCTAAAGCAGCAGCTGCTTTAAGTACGCAGCGGTTTTAGCCGCTAGTAAGCAGCTAAAACTGCTGCTTAAGAGCTAAAACCAAGTATTTGTATTTGGATACATGCAGTAAAGTACTTTTCAACACAGAAGAAAAATCACAATTTTCAAACAAATCAAGTAGAGTAAGGTGGTGAGACTTTTCACGAACAAAGTCAAAGTAACTTGCTAAAATGAGAGACAGAAATTTGGTGAAACTGATTTAACTAACTATTTTCAATTGAATACAGTGTTTGCCTTTACAGTGTAGTCGTCCTCTTCTCCTTCGTCCTGTGGGGAAAACCTGTGCAGAGTGTTAATAATGAGTGTTTACACAGAGACGCCTGGAGGTCTGCAGAGGATCCTGCAGGAGATTCAGCCCAGAGACTCCAACGACTTCTTCAATAGCGCCAGAGAACTGGAGAAACCCGAAGGAGATGATCGAAGTGAGCCCCAGACGCAGCGCACACTGCCGCTAAACACAGGTACAGGAAATTCCCCGCTGTCGAAAACAAAATGGTTAACCTATGTGTGGAAAAACTAAGTACACCCCATGACTCCAGAGCTTGTAGGGCCACTTTTAGTAGCGATAACTCGTAGGGTTTATTCACATTCCTGTTGTTTTCACCTAGAAACTCTGGTTTGTTGGTTGAGGCAGCTTTTTCTTTTTATTTATTTAAACTTTTTGTCGATATTAGAGTTAAACTAATACATATTTTTACTATATCCTGATAAATTGCTAGATTTGTTACCTTGTCTTTTTATTTTTTACTATTATTTTAGTTTGCTGAATTTTTCTTTCTCTTGCAGTATCTGTATGTCCAAAAGGGGGAAGTGTTTCATCTTTTTTATGTTTGTTTACATTAGTCAGTTAAAGTTTATTTGTATACCACATTTCAACAACAAGATAGTTCAAAATGCTTTATAAGGTCAGTTTTATTTCTTATTTTATTTCTATTTCACCTTTATTTTACAAAAATAAAAATCCCATTCAGATTAGAAACCTCTTTCCCAAAGAAGTCCTGGCCAAGAGGCAGGACAGAGTGGAAACAGAAAAAAAAACACAGGACTCCCTCCCTGGATTTAGCTAATGAAACAGTTAAAAGAAAAAGTCACACTATAAAAACAGGTACATGTCATAGAATCAGCCTCAAGAGCTCTTAGTTTGGATTTAAAAGCACTAAATGAGATTAGTTCAGATGAAAGTTTCCCTTTCATCTGTGTAAAAATTAAAATTAGCATCAGGTTTGAATGCATGTGTGGATGCAAGCGGACAAGAAACTGCTCCAAAAGCAGCAAGTGGACTACAGCACAGGACATTCTGGGTAAATGCAACCTAACCAAACATGCTAGTTCAGCGCTAGCGGGAGAAATGGTTGATTTACCAAAAATAAAAGATAAATCCTACAATTGCTAAAATCTTTATTTTTGTTTCATGTTGTGAAAAAGGAAGTTGTGTTCAGTGTTTTTTTTCCTGAGGTTTTTAATGTTGTTTTCTTCAGCAGTTCTTGATGCAGCGCCCCCACAGGTAAGGAGGGGAACAGGATTTTAATTAGCTTGCGTTGTTTGACACGCTGCTGTGTGAAATCGAACCGCAGCAGCCGAAAATGTAACAAATGTTACAATTTTGGTCCCTAAAGCAACCGATTCTACCAGACTATCCGATGTCCGCTCATCCTTAAAAAGTCTTAAATTCATGTATCTAAAACTAAGTCCTTAAAATTTCTCCAATTCTTAAAAATAAATACATAAATTACATGTTTTAAATTTGATCAGTTTGATCATGAAAGGGCTATTTAATCTCCTATATTGTCGTGTTTATATTTTTTTATTACTTATGAGACTTTTCTGTCCCAGCTTTTCTTCCCTTCTCTCCCGCTCACGGCTCGATGCACGTTGGGTTTCGCCTTTTGGTGTGAAACCCAACACACTTCTCTCTCTCTGTGGAACATCAATCTGTTTGGAAACGTTTTTGTAACCTTTCCTAAACGGTAGGCCAGTGATTCCTGAGGTTACTGCCGATGGGTTGTTTGTTGTTTTTGTTTTGCCGTTGTTTTAACGCACACCTGTTTGCTCCAGAGCTTCAAACTGTCTAGATTCCGGCTTTTATAGAGCCAATTTTACTGACAATGACAATTATGTAGGTACATTTGATTAGGAACACCTGGCTGCTACTTTTCCATCTCATCCATTGAGGAAGCAGGAAATTTTGACGTAGCTTTTCTCACACAGCAATCTTTTTGTCAATATTATAATAAAAATAACAAAGTTGCTCGAGGCTATATTGTATTTTTATCATGATTTTTAGTTTGTTGAATCTCTTCTTCTTGCAGTACCTGGGATATCCAAAAGGGGGAAGTGTTTCATCTTTTTATGTTTATCTACTTGTTAAAGTTTATTTGTGTCGCACATTTCAGCAACAAGGTAGTTTAAAGTGCTTTGTAATAAAAACAATAATACAGTAACCATTCAGTGAAGAGCAATAAACATTACATTTTGTCAAATCCCATCATCAAACAAATATATTGATTAATATTCCAGCTATTATAAATCAAAGGCAGCGCTACACAGTTGGGATTTTTAGCCTTGATTTAAAGGAACTCAGTGTTTCGACGGTTTTGCAGTTTTCTGGAAGTTTGTTCCAGATTTGTGGAGCATGAAAACTGAATTCTGCTTCTCCATGTTTGGTTCTGGTTCTGGTCCAGAGCAGACCAGAACCAGAAGACCTGACTGGTTTGGAAGGTTGACATGTTTGCAACTTTTGTAATTAGTTCCTGTAATTCTTACAGTTTACTCATCCAAATGAATCGGTGTGACATTTCCAAACAATAAGAGTAAATAATAACAAAAAGTCCATATTTGGAACCACAGATGTCTTCCTTCCCACCTCACTCTGCGTGTGTTTGTGTGTGTTTTCTCCAGATGGAGAGGGCTACAGGGTGACGGCTCAGATGGTGCTGGTATGTTGCTGGCGGAGCATGAAGGAAGTGGCCATGCTGCTCGGCCAGCTCTGTCAGACTCTGCCTCTGCACTACAGCAATGAAAACGAACCGACACACCCCGGGCTAATCACAGAGGAGCAGGTATGCTAACCTCCTCGTCACTGGAGAAGCAATGGGACGGACGGGAAGTCTGGGTGTGTAGTAACTGATACCACAGCAATATTTACTGCTAATACTGCAAATAGAGTTACAGTCAGACACTTTTATTAAGTCATTAAGGAAGTGGCTGCCATGGTTTAAGAACTACGGTTCTTAAAATCCACATACATCATTTGCTACAAATAAATCAGGCTAGTGAGAAATAGGCCTGTCAAAATAACAAATTTTGCTGAGCGATTGTCTCAAAAATTATTGCGATAAACGATAATACTGTTTGAAGACCATTTTAAACTGATGTAATGGTAATGACATAATAATGTAAGAGATATCTTGCCAAAAATACATACATTTTATTCTCAAAAGAACATTTAACACTGGAACTGGTAAACAACATAAAACCAAAGTGGAAATAAAAACTACATTCAATCAAAAGAGTACAGATTATGACGTCTGTATATTATAGTTGCCCTTCAATAATCTTTATTTAGATACAGAAGACTGGCATATGCGACTACCTGCTGGAATAGTTCACACTACGCGATTTTTTCCCTTAATACAATCTTAGAACGTCCAATGTTTTAAGATTGGACTTGCTATAATTGCAACCGATCATCCTGCAGCGTGTTCTGACTGATTGGGTCCAGTCGGGAGAACCACTCCGATCTAAATCAGGCATATTCAACATGTTATATTGTCTTGGCCAGTTTATCACTGCAGCCTGTGGAGTTTTCCCCGACTGGGAGCGTTAACGCTGCCTGTTAAATGTGGCAGGTAGCCAATCAGAAATCGCGGATTCCCCTCTGTGCTTTTTGAGGGGAAACACGGAGGGGAATCCCAAACAGCTGACATGGCGCCACCCAAAGTCCAGCAGACTTCAGAGATGATATGTAGAAACGACATTAATGTTTATTCAACATTTTGTGCAAAAAAAATATAAATAACAAGGAGAGGAGTTGGAGCGAAATCACTACCGCATTTAATAAACCCTGTAACTTTTCAGCTGTTCTTTGTTAACGTGGCATAAACAGGTTATAATGATTTTCATTCAGTCAGGACTGACACTAGCCACATGCATTACAGGTAGATTCTAGTAAAGCATTGATTAATGGCTGGTTTTACAATTAGTTAACCGGACTTGCAGCCATTCTTTTGTGCCCCTTGTTTGACACCAGACGCCATGATCGAACCCGGTCGAACCGTTATACCTCCAATTTCTGTCAGGTAGTATGTGGTCTCTCAGGATTTGAAAATGGGTCGATGATCGGCCGACAATTCCAAAATTGTGTAATGTGAACTGGGCGTTATGCTAAGGAAATGAGGAAGGGCGGATCAGTGGAGAGCACCAGAGTTGAGCCTTTTTTCATCTAGTGTCATCAATAGAAAGAGAAAATGGCAGAAAGAAATGATAAAACCGATAAATTAAAATGAGGTCTTATTGATTTGATTTATTATTTGATAATAAATCAAATCAATAATTTGATTTATTATTTAGCGCGACAGGCCTAGTGAGAAATAATCATAATTATTGTATTAATAGTAAAATATTTATATAAAAACATTTAAAAGCATATTAATATAGAAAAAGATGAACTTCCGTCTCCCCCACCTTTCAGTTGTCCTCATACACATGTAGCTAGGTCTTTATAAAAGCACATATCTCAGCCACATCTTTAAAAATAATATAATAGACACAAGATCAATTTCAGAAAAGTTTTTGTCGACATGAATCCACTCAAATGTTCCTCTGAGCGTTGTTGTAAACATGCCAGGCCCATAGGGGGCAGTGTAGCACAAGTCTAAAACCTGTCAGCCAATTAGATTGCTTCAAAACAACCATGACTTCCTGTTGGGAATTGAACATAGTGACAGGAGGGTTTTTTGAACCACTTTTAAATAGCATTTTAGAATGTAACATTAATAAATATAATAAAGACAGGCAGCGGGTCGATAATCTCATTGTCCTTGGACTCGTTCTCTCTCCTGTAAAGTTTGGGCATAATTGTAGAAATTGTAATATTATTGAATCAGTTGTTCAACTTTGATTTCACTAATAACTTTAGACCATGAATATATACATAAATAATGAATAATTAATATTATAAGTGCATATCCAAATACAATATATTTTTTATTGTAAATCAGTGTAAAGATTTCTTGGACAATATAATAAAACGATGTTTAAAAAATTTGCAACTTCTATACCATTTAGCTGCATTTCTGAAGCAAAGATGGTAAAACAAACATATATTTTACTTAATTTCATATTCTTGTTTGCGTATTAGCTACATCAATAAAATAAAAAGTTTATTTCATTCCTTAAGTGTCTGATGGGTATAATTAGCATCATACTTAAAATTAATAATCTCTAATTAAGACAGCAGAGCAGCAGTAACAATATAAATTTAGGCATTAAGAAATTGATATTTCTCAAGCTAATGTGTTTACAGATCAGTGGGGATGATTGACTGCTACTAATTATCTCTGCTTTCTCTCTGATTAGCGAAATAATGATGCTGGAACTGGGTCCTTCCAGCTGAATCTGAAAAAGTTGTAGAAACTGGAGCAGTTGTCGAGCCGCAGCGCCCTCAGCCTCGTTTTAAATCGAGTGTCTGTGCGTTTGTGACCCCACACTGGGAGGCTCTTCAATTAGCATCCGCTCTCGTTAGTGCCGCGCTTTCATTTGGGGCGCAACCCTGCTGGTTTAACGGCCGCGACACACCTCCCTTTTCCACTGCATTCTTTCCAAATCACTTCCAACACCAGCAGGAAAGCACCGACACACACACGCATCCCCCCACACACACACAGACACAGGAATAGTTGTCTGAGCGGTTCAGCATGTCCATAATAACATGAGACCCAGACATTGCCTGTGTTTGTCTGGTGGGGGGTGAAGGCTACATGTTTGTGTTTTCCCTTGGATCTGAAAAGAAAACAGGAAGAATTAAAATGTTTGTGTTCATAATCGGCAAAATCAAATCCCAAAAACTTTTACTGACACACAAAAAATTTAAAAACAAGCAAAGTGATCAAATGGGGTGAATGTTGGATGCCAAAGGTTGGTAGAGTTCAAGTTGATAACCATCCAGTAAAAAGCCTGATTTGGCTTCTCTGTGTTTTTAGTGTCGCTCTGACTTAGGGCTTCAACTTTTGATTATTTTCGCAATCAATTAATTGATTAATCGGATAAAAAATTGGCACAGTCTGCAGATTTTCGTTCTAACCACCACCAAATCTTTTTAAGTCGGTGACAATATATTTATTTTTAAGGCTTTTGGCAAAACTTTTACCCTACATTTTAAGGTCGTTCTGTTTGGCTGAAACAATTAATCAAATTAATGTGATTGATTGATTATCACAATAATCGTCAGCTGATTTAATAATCAATTAATCATTAATCGGAGTATACAGCCGCCAAAAAAAGAGACAATTTTCTGAAAATCATCATTCTCAGAGCAATTGACAACTGAACAAAAATACATGTATTTTATATTTAAGGTTAAAAAAATCTTCTTTGTTCTGCCAAAAACTTGTCAAGCTTCACCAAATTCTGTTATGAGAAACAAACAAATTTTCTGTAAAGCACTTTTTGCTATGAAATTATTCATTTAAAAAACAAACATATTAACCCTACACTGTATTTCACAGAAAGGGTTGAGCTTTTCACATTTTGATGTTAAAAGTTTTTTTTTTAAGCTCCAGTTGCTTCAAGTGATCAAGTGTTAACTAAATAAATGCTGTTTTTGCATTTTAAGCTCAAAATTTTTCATTTTATCTTATTTAAAAAAGGAACTTAGCTGGGATCTGCCATTGGCCCGGTATTTGTTTTTGGGTTGGAACCATGGCAACAGGAGCATCGCATTCCTAGAAGGACACAGATGTGTTGGTTTCAGAGTTTTCCATCCTGTTAGACCCAAGCAGCTAAGCACTGCAAATTGTAATCATAGCATTTCTTTGCCAGGTGATTTGGGTTTCTGGAGGCCTAAACCTGCCTGAAAACTCAACAAACTTGACGGACAAAAAGGGGAAATTTACGTATTTTTAAGGTCGTTGCAAAAATTGCAGCAGAAACGGCTCAATAGGCGAAAAATACTCTCCACATTTACCTTATTTTATCATAGAGGCATTAAATTGGGTACAGTTGGAGAAAATTCTCTACACCAAACAGGAAGTCGGCCATATTGACTGAAGTTCCAATTTTGACCCTATTTTTGCCGTTTACAACTTTCGCAATTGATCGAACTCTACCTCGCGATTTTGACCAATTGGTTTCAAACTTGGTCAAAAAAGTTACCCACTGGTAACTTTTATTACCAGTGGGTAATAAAAGTTATCAAAACGCTGAAGGGCCTCGAAGTTTAACATCTTACCATGAAACACAAAACTTCTAAATCTTCCAAACAAAAACTCACTGAGACAATAAACCGTCAGTGACTCATCCGCAGCTGCAATACCCAATGGTCAAATTATGACATCACTTAAGCCACGCCAACTCAGAACAGGAAGTGTAATGTTTTACTATAAATGGTTTCCATCTGACCCGTTTGACCTCGTCAGCCTGCAATTACATAAATCGACAAAATAAGCAACATTTTCTATTCATAAACCCTTTTTTGTTTCTAAATAATTGAATGAATAAAAATATGATCTCAACAACAAAAATGCTTATTGTATTTAATTTGTTTTTTAGGTTATTCAATCATCAGATTGGTGCAAAGTGCATCTTCCAACACCATACATTTTTATTTATAAAGCACTTTAAAACAACACTATTTGCCCAAATGCTGTGCACTAAAACAAATAAAACAGACATCAGTTATTTATGTAACTGTTGTGAAAAAAATGTGACATTTACATTGGGATGTTTTGCTGCTGCAACATGTTTAGCGTTGAGATGCTATTTAAGGCTTCAGGAATACGCTAATTCCTTAAACGCAAAAATAGTCTTTTCCAGAGTCAAATAAGATAATTTTTTAAACCAAAAATTAACCCTCTGTGAGTCAAGAAAAGCAGCATTTGTTTGTTTGTTGTTTCAGTTGGTACCAGAAACAAGGAATTATTCAAAATTGATGCATCAAAGTTCAGACTCTAAATTTTCCAAAGATGCTCCTTATTTACTTAAATTTATCAAACTATAAATAAACCGAGCAAAAGATAGGACGGAGCGTTTTATGGAGGCGCCAGCTCTGTTTTGCCACTTTGCTTTTCGTTCAAAAATATCTCCGTTTTCTGAAACGTCGTGTCCGTTGAGTCGTCTCTCTGCACTGGAGTGAAGCCGCAGCAGCATAAACTAAAATAAAAAAGAGATGCTGGTTTTCAGGCTGATTCACATGTTGTTTAGTTTAACGTTTGTGGTCCATTTATTGACCTTTTTCATCCATGCATGGTCCATTTCATGACCTGCGCTGGGCTCAGTTGTGATTTATGTGTCCTTGTGTGCAGCAGACCACCAGCACTGTGATTCATCTGGTTCTGGTGGAGAGGAATACTTTTAGTATGGTTAAAGTCTTTACTTTTCTTTTCTGTCTTGCTGTTATTTTCATCCACCTGCAGTACATCCACTCCTCAAAGTTTCCCTTTCCCACCTGTTGGCGGCTTTGCTGCTTTGTGATCGTCTCTTTTAACCAGTCGTTAACTTTTCAGCTATCCCTTCTCTTCACTGTAGATTGGATGGTTGATTTGTCCCATTAAGCATTTTTATATGCTCTATAAATAGAAGGTATCGTAATACAATTATAAAATATTTTATTTTAATAAAAAAATATTGAATTATGTTAAAAAATAAACCGAATATTTTGCTAAATTAAAAATATTTTATATAGTGTATTAAAAAAAATATTGAAAACTATTTTCTTTAAATTAAAAAATATTGAATTATGTTGCATTAAAATTTTTTATATTTTATGAAAATCTGAGATTATTACATGTTTACACTTTTGTCAAATATTGCTTATATACAGTTTTGAGAGGCTAAAAAGAACACATATTCCTGGAAATAAAATTAAATAAGTTTAGTTGGGATATTTGTCCTAATCTAAAATTTAATGATTTCAGTTATAGTTGCTTTAAGCTGGTTTTAATTATCGGACCGTATTCGGACCAGAACCGGTTCTTCTGTAGCAGAATCTTCAGACGTTTTTGTAAGAGGAAGTTTGCTATTTAGGTTCCTGCCAGCGCGCCGAGCCGTACATGTAATTAGAGTCAGAGAAGCATCTCTCTCTCTCTCTCTCTCTCCCTCACCCTCTCTCACCCTCTCTCTCTCTCTCCCTCTCTCTGTCGCTCTCTCGCCCTCTCTCTCTTTCCCTTTCCTTCTCTCTCTCTCTTTCTCTCTATCGCTCTTCCTCACCTTCTCTCTCTCCCTCTCTCTCGCCCTCTTTCTCTCTCTCTGTCTCTTCCTCACCCTCTCTCTCTCTCTCGCCCTCTTTCTCTCTCTCTGTCTCTTCCTCACCCTCTCTCGCCCTCTCTCTCGTTCTCCCTCTCTCTCTCTCTCCCTCTCGCTCTCTCCCTCTCTCTCTCTCCCTTTCCTTCTCTCTCTCTCTTTCTCTATCGCTCTTCCTCACCTTCTCTCTCTCTTCCTCTCTCTCTGTCTCTTCCTCACCCTCTCTCTCTCTCTCTCTCCTTCTCTCTCTCGCCCTCTCTCTCTCTCTCCCCCTCCACGTGGATTTTTTTTCTGGGAAACATTTGCAAACAGGAAGTTGATGTCTAAATAAAGCCCTCTCTGTTGCCTCCCTCCTGCCCCCCACGCCCTGCACAGGAAACCTGCACGGCCCGTTTTAACGGTTACACAGACGGGAACCTTCGGAGGGGGAGCTTTAAATAGGCTCGGCCCAGCTCGGCACCGCAGCGGTCTGGGCTCCGGCGGCCGCCAGCCGTCTAACGGTGACTGTCGCTGCCATTTTTACCCCCGGTGAGGTCAGTCCTGTCCTGGAGCCCATCGTGATAAGTCATTGGGCTTGGTTCTGCTGCGGTCCGCTCTGTCCGGTTGAGGGTCAGTCGGGTTGACTGACCCGTCGTGAGGCAGATTAAAAGATCGGACTGAGGCTGTCTAAGCCTTACGTATTTTCTCCTCCTGAGGATTCTCGGTTTCATCTGTTGCTTCATCTTCAGTAAAACGGGTTTTTGAGTTTCCTGTTCTGGTTTTTCACACACGGATGCTTGAAATCCTTTCAATTATGTGTTTTCAAGTGCTTGACATTCAAACAGCAAAGTTTAGTAATGAAGTGCAGTCTAATGTTTGATTAAAGGTCTAAATGTGGGAAAAAATACATTATTTACATTTGAACTATTTTCATACACCAGATAAAAAGACAGACATGATTATTTTTCTGACCATCTGAAGTTAAATCAGACAAAACTTTTCTTATTTTAGGTTAATAAGAATTACCAAAATTATTTCTATTTGCTAAATGCCACAAAAGTTAGTGAGAAATTTTGTGATATGGAAAGTCATTCACCTTAAAGTGGATCTATTAAGCAAAACTCACACTTTGCATGTTTTTGTACTTCTGTTTGGGTCCCTATTGTTTCTAAAAACAGCAAAGCACTTTAAAAAAATCCACCCAACTGGTTTTTGGCAATAATTAAAAGTTTTTTTTTTGTGTCTGGAAAATGAGCCGTTTCAAAAACATTCTTAATGTTGCGTCACAAATCAGTAGTCGCGGTCAGTTACCTAGCAACCCCAGCAGCATTCCGCCCGTTACCTAGCAACCCGAGCTGAGCTCCAGCAGCATTTGGTCAGCTGGTTTTACCGCTGTATGAACTACACAATGGCTGCTGGAAGACGAGTGTTTTGTTGACTTGCCATCCAGAAACCACTTGCTGCATTCTTGTTGTTTGTGCAGGAGGCTCCACTTCTGCTTTTCAAAGATGTACGGTGGTATAATTGCGCGTCTGTTTGCAGCCATCTTCATGTCTGAGTGTAAACTTTGAGTTGGGGGGGCGTGGCTAATCAGCAGCTGATTATTTGGATTTAACAGCTGATGGGCAGAACTGAGATCTAAGGATGAATTTGTGCAGAAAATGTAATGAACATGTTTTGTATAAATCGTAGACCTACAGAAACCTATTTAAGGAAGGTCACCTTTAACATGATTTGTTTGCATTAATGTAAATCCTATTTCCATCCATCCATCCTATCACCAGGCGATCATATAAATCATACTTGTTATTCCTAATAGCTCTATAATCTACTGAAATAAAGATTGGCTTGTAAAGTTTTTGTTAACTCCTCCCTGCAGGAATAGTTCATTCTTATTGTTTTAGTCTCCAAAGGTGAGAAGACCTGAAAAAGCTGTAGTTTTACTGTGGGAACCGAGCCCCGCAGGCCGTCTCGGGCGCCGTTTGTGCCTCCGGACTGTGCCACCCCTCCCCGTGCCCTCCGTGCCACCCCTGACTAAGCCTGGGCCTGGCTGCTGCTCCGGTGGTGGTGATACCGCAGCCTTAATGACAGGGAGCCGGAGCGCTGCGTCCGCCTCGCCCTGCCGCCTCACCTGCAGCACGCTCAACAGTTTACACACTGCCACAGAAACGGCCCGGCGCGTCTCTGCGTGTGTATAGTTAGAACGCCGTCGGTAACACTATTACTAACTGGATGGTTTTACTGACAGTAGCCATTATGCGGATGTCTCAGCGTCCTTATTTCAGCACACTTGTCACGCTACTGACATGCCACTCTCACAGCACGATGTGCTAAGGCCACAAAGGAGATCTTTTTATTGTTCACATCACATATTTGTTGTAAAACGTTGAATTTGTGACCGATGGTTGGCGTGTCGGGACATTCCACTCTCGGAGCACCTGTTCGTCGTAAGCTGACCCACATCCACATCAAGAGCGTCCGCTGTGTTTTATGAGGTTTTATTCTGGTCTCTGGGTTACACACATGTAATTACCCTTTTAGTTCTGGTTAGTCACCTCTAAAGTACAGTCAGGGTAAACAGAAAACACTTATCAGGACTCGACTTTCATCAGTCGCTCTGCCTCGGCGCGGCGGTCGCTCTCCGGTCGCTGCGGAGGAATTTTGGACCGCTGCTCTTTCAGGAGCGTTTCCACCGCAGCGCTTCGGCCGGGCTGAGCAGAGAAACCCTGACTCAGAGGTCAGCGTGAAGCATCATGCTTAAAGCTGCAGTATTTAACAATAAATCAGTTAATCAATTAAATTAGGGCGTCTTTTTTTCTTCTTTTTCCTTTTTTCTGCATTATTCTTCTCATCTCATTGTTTGCAACACAACAAACTCCACTTGGTAGAAATAATTTATAAACTGGTATTTAATTATCTTTATTCCTCTTCTTCTCAACAGTAATTTATTGAATTGATATTATTATTATCATTGTCATTATTATTACCTGATTGTTGCTTTTTAATTGCTCCACATTCAGATCACCATCATGTTTTACACACACAGTTAATATTCATTCATTAATACAATTTATTTTCTGTTTGGCTTTTTGTTTGTTACTAATACAATGTTCTGCTCCATGTATTTTGTTCTCGGGTGTAAAATAAATTTTTATATTGACAAAAAAAATAATAGAGAATAAACTTTTAGACGCATTTTATTTGCTCTGTGGCTACATAACGTGGACTGATCACATAAAACAAATTTTGATTTGTTTTTCTGTTATAATGAGCTGTTTTTCCACCACTGGAACAGCCGCAACAATTCGGCCATTTTGAGCTTATATGTGCTGTGCATGGGAGCGGGTAAGTGGCGTGTATATGAGCCTGATTGACAGCGCTATGGCCCTCCTCCTAGCTCTGATTGGTTGTATTTGACTGGTATCTGTGTATTTCTGCAAATGGCAGTAGATCCACAGAGAAAAAGCAGAATAATTAGATTTTTTTCACAGATTATTTGTCAGAAAATATTGACAGTTTTATCAAACAAAATAAGACAAACATTTTTATTAAAGCTGCGTACTGCACCTTTAAGACCAGTGCTCTCCGATTCATGAACGGCTCATTTATCGACCTCTGCAGAACTTGATATGAATATGAAGCAATTAAATCATTTAAAACAAAGGAAACATTCAGACCAGGAAGGAAAGTGAGCATTTATTTCTATTTCTTTAAAAAAGGAAGTGATAGCAAATTGTTCCAGACGATAAACTGTTGCAGAAGTTATTGTGATAAACAATAATATTGTTTTGAGTCAATAAACTTTAAATTCTGATGAACATTTAATACATTTTAAATATCCAAAGTAAATAATCAAGAAACAGAAATGACAAATAAAAGATTAAAGCACCAGACTGAAGACTTTTGTCAACCAGTTTGTAGTGGAAAGAGAGAAAGAAAAGAGAAAAACAATAAATCATGCAAATGGAAATTGAGCTTGTTTTCATTTAATCTCATATAATTAATTGGTTTATTGCAACATATTTAACTCTGATACTTGTAAATAAAGTTAATTGTAACCTAATAAATGAACCCAGTCCACCTGAGTGTTATTAATCTGAATTTATATCCAGATGATAAGGTAATTTTAGTAACTGATTATCCTTTAGATTATTCTGACGATTAATCAGATAAAAATTTTAATTATTTACATTTTCCTAAAAATAAGAAAAAAGCCTAACAATTAAATCATCCACTTAGAACGTAGAGAGAAAAGAGAAAAAATCAGGCAAATGGAAATGATAGTTTGTTTTACTTTACCTTGTGACTGATTGATTGATTGATTGATTGATTGATTGATTGATTGATTGATTGATTGATTGATTGATTGATTGGCTAACAGGAAGCTGTGAAACCATGGCACCAGCAGCTGCTGCTCCTCTCATCCCGGTTCTCTCTCCTCCAGGTGGAAGGAGTCGGTTTGTACTTCCGCCAGCAGCTCCTCCAGTCCCGCCATCGAGGCGCCTTTGAACTGGCGTACGTGGGCTTCGTACGGCTCACCGACATGCTCTGCAGGTGTGTGTGCGTGTGTGCGTGTGTGTGTGTGTGTACATGTAGGGGTGCGTGTGTGTGTGTAGGGGTGTGCGTGTGTGTGTGTGTGTACATGTAGGGGTGCGTGTGTGTGTGTAGGGGTGTGCGTGCGTGTGTGTGTGTGTTTATACTCGGGTCAGCGGAGGCTGAAAGGTAACAATGTGATGGGTAAATGAGGCGTCATGAAGCGTTTCGACTCACAGCAAAACTGTGTCGATACTGTGTCACTGAATACTGCCACCTGCTGGACATTAAAATCCCTACAGGCAACGTAGTTGACAGACTAATTTGATGACCTAGTTTATACAATAAGATTTAAGTCATTGTATTTTATTGTATATTATATATTGTATTAAGTCATATCTTCAGTTAAATTAAAAATATATTTGATATTCTTAGATACAGTCAATAAATAATGTGAACATGGACCATAAAGTGAAAATTTAAGCGATGCTTGTGGACTGGGTTTATTTTATTCACAAATTTTCATAGAAAAAACAAACTTTTCCAACATTTTGAAATTTAGTCTGTTACGCTTTTTTGGCACAACTTCTCCTGCTGTAGAAAAAATGAACAATAAATTTATATAAAATAATTTATAGCAAGCAGCTGAGTAATTTGTAGATTGGCTGAGTTTATCCTTGGTTTATCTGGGATTCATTCTGATGCCCTATGATGGATTTATTTAAATAACACAGTGCTGTCAAAAATATGCAACACTAACCTGCAGAACATAATATGAGTCCATGAATTTCGGCTGAATTTGGATTCAGATGGATCAAGTAGAAACTGAAAAGAACCGGATATCACAACGAAGTGATAATCAATACCTTATTTTCTGATCAAAATGGTCCCAAACTACGAAACCTTTCGTTTGCCTTGAGGCTCCATATTGACGCTGAACTGTAAAAGATCAAGAATCCTTTTGGCAAATGCATCCCGGTGACAGATTTGCTTCCTTATAAACACAGTTTGGTGTCTCAGTGTCATTTCGAAACAGTTCCTGTATCGGTCACGTGACTTGCTGAAAGCAATACGTGCACAGGGTTTCGTCTGAGGGCTCGACGCATCGGTGTCGCCGGACCCATGACTGCTGCTGAGCAGCTGTGGGCTGTAATTGGCGAGTTCAGAAGTGTTTGGACGATTTAAATCCTACTTTTCTTCTCCTGACGTTAAAACTCAACTCATTTATCTGTATCTGTAAATATATATACATATACAGCATTCCAAAAACGTCACACTTCTGGTGGTTTCACATTCATTCACAAGCCTGCTGATGGTGTCTAATGGTTGCTATGGAGACCTGCTGGGTATCCTTTTACCTCTAATGTCTACATCCTGATTATGTGTAAATATTCTCACACTTTATACTTTTCCAGATGTTGTTTTGACTAGAATAAGCAACTAGTTCCACTGGCAGATTATTTAATTCACAACATGGGAAAAATGTAATTTTTTAAGTGAAATAATCATCAGTATTAAAACAAGCTCCTATTTATTGCTGAGAAGTTACTGATAAGTTAGTGTTTGTCGTATTTCAAGTGAGATATTTGCACTACAAACTATGCTAAAAATAATTGATAAAATTTTGTGATTTCATTTATGAATATTGAACACTTTGGATGGAGCAGCTTGTCAGGAAATAAGGAATTTCAACGTAGGAATCAGGTATATTCTGTTCTTTGTTGTACTCTGATTAACTTAACCATGTCACATTCGGATTTTATAAAGCCGATTCTTTTTTTTTTTTTCTCTCTTAATGTCGGGTTTTTCCCCGACAAAATAAAAGGACTGAAATTAAAGGTTGGGTTTGTCTGAAATGTCTCAGTGCGAGATTATGCTGCTGCAATAAAACCTGGGTTTATTACGAGGCGGTGTACCAACAAGCATGGCCGACGCTGCAGGAGTAATTCCTGTATTAGCACGAATGACGGTCAGCGTTCCTGTTTTCCTGCGGCAGGTGACGGACCGCTCCGCCGCCGCCGCAGCGGCGTTCGCTTTGAACCACCCAGCGCTCAGCAAAGCGTCCTCCTGTTTTGTTGTTCTGCGGAAACCGTCGCTCCTTCTCTCTCTGTTTTATAACGAGGGCGACATTCTGGTGGTTGTCAAGGTTGCTGGGAGTGTGTGTTTGCGCTGCTCTGTGTGGATGGTATGCAGACCGTGCGCTGCGTTACAGGGTGTTGATTGCGGGGTGCCTGACCGCAGGCCTTTGATGCTCTGCCTTTGCTGCGTTCCTCTGTGTTTTCACTCCCTCTCTGCTGCGTCTCTGTCCTGCCCTCTTCTTCTGTCCTTATTCACTTTCTCCTTTTTCCTTTTTTTGCACTTTTAGCTGCAGCAGATTCCCAAATTGTTGCTCTCGAAACGCCTCCAAATAAAACTTTTTACAGAGATGCCACTTTTGTTCCTCGTGTTGATTTGGACAACATGGCTGAACAATATACCGTATTTTCTGGAATATAAGGGACACTTTAATTTTTATCAGAAAACTTTAGTGAATTAATATGGACTAATATGGTTGTGCTAACTGACCTCAAAGCGATTTTGTGTGGCTCACAGTCAAAATGTTTTAGTTACATTACATTATGATCACCGTAATGTGGAGTAATACATACTGTACTTTGCTTTTGTAAATCTTCTGAATTCATCTCAGGTCCTGACACATTCAGGTTCATTCAGATAATATAGAAATATGCAATTAATTGATAATAAATAGCTAAGATAAGAAAAAATAAAAACTATCTGAAATGCTGCCAAACTGCTTTTCTTTTTTTTTATTGTTTATTTTTTAGCAGTAAATGAAGGAATTCTGATTTATTTTCCTCATGTTTTTGTGTTTTAAGGAGCGGCAGTCGGAACCTGCAGCAGCTTCCGTCCCGCTGGCTTTCCGAGGTTCTGGAAGAGGTCAAATCCAGCGACCCGACGTCGAAGCTGTGTGCCACACGGCGAAGCGCGGGAATACCGTTCTACATCCAGGTAGACGTTAGGAGATGCTTAGAGAATCCGAAGGGGGCTTGAGATCCTGGGAAGTCACGCTGACGATTTTAAAGAAGTTTCTAAATAAACCCATTGAGAGCGCAGCGAGACTCGGAACCAGCAGGTGAACAGAACATTCCTGTTATAACGGAGATCGTTCTTCCTGGCTAAGCTGGACACGAGGAGTTTGGTTTGCATTTTTTAAGTAATGATAACAAGAAAGTCATTCATTTCCACAATTTGCATTTATGTACATAATAAAAATAATCTGAAATTCTAAATTTATTTTAATAGTTTTGAATATGAAGAGTGTTTTCTTATACTAGAAAGGTTTCTGGAGGTGATTGAAATTATTTAACCAGGACCTCCTGTTAGATTAAAGTTGCCTAAAGTAAAACACTTACAGACACAAATATTACAAAAAATTTGAAAAATTTCTACCATGGGAAGTTTGTTGACATTTTCAAGAAGCTCCATTTTATTTCTTTTTTTAGGTTTTACAATTAATAAAATCTTAAAACTTTTACGTTTTCTTCTATGAAATGTTAAATATCTCAGTGTATATATGTTGAAGAGAAACTTAGTTTCCAATAAAATGATTAATAACTCTCTGCTCCCATCAGAAATGATGTAATGCAGTCAGAGTATCAGTGAATGAAGCACAGCTGGAGAAGAGTGCAGAGCCATAAAACAGGCAACAAACAGCCTCGTTCTGCTTTAGTGAGGATTCTCAGTCATTGCGGTCGTTCCCACTCCCACTCTTGCTCCTTTGCTTCTCGCTCCAATGATTCATGATTTCACAACTTTTTTACATTTAATTCACCTGAAAAACAGCCAAAAATGTCAAAGGGAGAAACATAAAAACGAAGAGAAACAAGCAGTTTTAACCCGTTTGGAGAAAAAGGTTCTTCTTCGAACAGGTTACCATAGCTCTTGTCTTGTCACTTTAAATGCAAGTAATCTGTTGCTAGCCAAGCAAAAATGGCTGCAAACAGGTGCACAATTATACAACTGTACATCTTTGAAAAGCAAAAGTGGAGCCCCCTGCACAACCAACAAGAATCCAGCAAGTGGTTTCTGGATTTTAAGTCGTTAACAACAAAACTCTTGTACTTTCTAGCAGCCATGGTACAGTGCACAAAACCAGCAAAAGCAATCAAGCAATCGAACAGAAATATATGACACATTGATTCTAGGAATGGATGATAAAAATTTATCATTATATGCGCGTTTCGCATCAGTCGATATCAATAATTATTGATTAGATTTTTGGTGGTGTGATCTTTCCTGTTTTATACACAGTTTTCTCTGATTTCTGTTATTTTTTTTATTTTTAAGCATTTAAAAACTGAAACTGCTGCAAGCTACTCAACAGGTTGTTGCTATAGGCAGTGATGGCATAGTTACTTTGGAAAAGTAACTTTAATCGGATTACTGATTACTCCTTGAAAAAGCAAATTAGTTAGATTACTGACTACTTGATTTGGAAAGTAATTAAGTTACATTAAAAGTAACTATATTAGTTACTTTCAGCAGCTGCTAACAAAAACAACAAAGCTCTGCCACCTGTGAAAATCATATTGATCTTTGCCAAAACTTAATTGCAAGTTATTTTATAATGATAATATCAACAATGTGTCTCCACTTATATGGTTGAATTGAAAGGGAGATTGTTTAATGCTTACAACAGTACAAAAAAACTTTAGCAATTTGTGTGTTTTTGTGTGTTTCGATTGTCTGAAAAGCTATGAATAGAATTTTGGACGCCCCCCTTAAATCTACAAGCGAGTTAAAAAACAACCCCAGAGCCGTTTATGATAATCAAACTTGGCGAGTGAAACTCAAAATAGTTCCTGTTTTTTCAGGAACTATTATATATCTATATACATAGATATATATATATCTATATATATATATATATAGATATATATATATCTATATACATAGATATATATATAGGCTATATATATATATATATACATAGATATATATATATATATATCTATGTATATATATATATATATATACATCGTTGAGAGGTAAAATATTAACTTGACATTAACAAAGATACAGCGAGACGGATTATGAGTCTAACTAAAACTAACTGAATGTCAGACAAATTCTCAGACAAATTCTGGGGCTTATTATGAGTCTCTGCTTATTTCCAAGCCCAAATGAGCAACTTCACGTTCAAAAACGAGTCCAAAAAGGCGCGACCCGCAACTCATTAAATTTGCAAGCGACTTTTCTACCAACAAAATGCGCATCTCCCTCCATTGTTCACATGTCTGTCGCTTATATTGTCGCATAGAGACGTCGGTCACTCGACAAGACACGTACAAGAATATAATTAAATAACAAAAGAAGACAGTAACGCAACAGTAACGCAAAGTGATTTCGAAAAGTAACTGTAGTCTGATTACTGGATTTCAAATAGCAACGCGTTGGATTACTCGTTACTGAAAAAAGTGGTCCGTCAGTAACCCGTTACAAAATAACCATAGTTGAGGGAGAACTTAAAAGTGCTTGTTACCAAGCAAGTTGTTGCTAGGTAACCAAAAATTGAGAGTTGTTTGATTCCACCAACCTAGCTTAGCTGACTGTGAAAGGTTGAGTGGTTAAGGTTTTGCCTCTGCCTACATCTCCCAGAATGCTGTGCGGTTCTGGATTGGAGTTCAGTGAATGATCTGAATCTTTTATCAGATGTATTATCTATCGATATTGCTCATGTGATCCTTGGTAAACTCTTCAAACTGCGGCTCGAGGAGGCAAAGTGTCAGGTCAACTCTCTGTTTCAGGTGAGTCAGGTTTTAATTTTGCGGTTTTTAAACAATCCCTCCGTTTCCTCCGCGTTCCCCTGCAGGCGTTGCTCTCCTCTGAGCCGAAGGCGTCCAGCTGCAGCCTGCTGAAGGCCACCATGAGGCAGCTGATCACTCTGGCCTCGCCGGCGGCTGGCAGGAACACCGACGCCTCCACCGTGCCTCGGGTTGGACCCTCTCACTCACAGATTTAAGCTTTTCTGATGTGGTTTCTAGACATGTGTTCCCCTCACTACAGGTGCACGCTTTGAACATCCTCAGAGCTCTGTACAGAGACACTCGTCTGGGGGAAAACATCATTCCCTTCGTCTCAGACGGGATGCAAGCTGCTGTGCTGGGATTCACCTCTCCTGTGTGGGCGGTGAGTCTAAATCTGAAGCTTTTACTTCATAAAAAGCAACATTAAGGTCTTATTACTGACAGACTGCTGCATCCTAAATGCACAAAGGGGCGTTATAGCAGATCCTTCCCCCCAACAAATGCTTACATTTGTCAAATTTATTGGTGTTTATTGATGCCCCGTGTAGTCAAGCTAATAATCTCAATAATATGAATAGTTTTGGGAGATTTTAAAAATTATTCGGGTTCATTTATAGTTCAAATGATAAATGAAAATTCAAGAAATGCATCCTGATTAAGGATACAATACATGCAGTTATTATTATTGTTGTTAATCTTGTTTTTAACACATGAATTTCACTGAAGGCTGTACATCTTAGAAAAACAGTGTCTTCCGTCAGAGGCTTCTTCAAAGACACTGCAATACAGACTGCTACAGGAGGTCATTCCATCACTATCGGCCATAACTTTGAAGAATTTTGAATTTATATGAGTTACAGCAACATTTAATTTCCCTTTGTGATCAATAAACTATTTTTTAAATTGAATTATTTCTGTTTCTAAGTTAAGTGAAGTTCAAGAATGCTTCTTTTAAAATGTATTCCTGATTCCTGTTTCCCACCCTCTCTCTTCTTCTGTTTGTTTTCCAGGTGAGGAACTCCTCCACGCTCCTCTTCAGCACTCTGATCACCAGAATCTTTGGCGTGAAGAGAGGGAAAGACGAACACTCAAAGAAGAACAGGTCGGCTGCTTCTTCCTCTCTCTTTAATTACTCTACTGGGTTTTAGGTTTGAGGCGTTCTGCAGACATCCAAAGGGAAAATAGTAAAAGAATAATTTCCAGGACTTTATCAGCATGAATGTAAAAAAAAAATGGGTTCAACTTTGAAAGCATTTTTAAAAAATTCAAAGTTAAGTTGAAGAATAAGCATCACCACCGAGGGGCGCTGTTGTAACGCCACCCTGACTGAAGATTGGCCTTTGCACAGATTCAGATTTCAGGTTTCCTGCAGGAATGACGAAGCAGAAAAAGTTACGTTGAAACGATGATATGAGGAGTAATCACTCTTCAAATAGTCACATAAATATCACCCAGTCTGATAAATATGTGACTTTTATTCAATATTCTTCAACATTTTTCAATAATTGGACTGTCTCCTAAACTAAGTGTGTTCAAAGTGGGGTCTGCGTACCATTTGTGGCGCCTGGACTGATGTTTTTGCGGCCCCCTAACCACAGTTCAAGGATAAATTAGGAAAAAAAATACAACTTTTAAACCAAAATCTACTTTAAAAAATGTTAGATCATGTTGTCCAAGCTTCCTGGTTCCCTTCTGTTGTCATGGTAACTAGGACCACATATCCTCATCGACTTACACTCTGAAGTAAAGCCCGGTGCGCCCAAATCTGCTTTTATTTCCTGTATTAAAACTTGGCTGAGTACAGCAAGTGCTTTCAGATGAAGAGTGACCTAGATCCTGTTTTTACTGCTGAGAACAGACGAAATGTTTCTCCAGTTTTCTTTATTCGAGCCCAAAATAATAAACAAACTGGGCTACAATTAATTTTACAAGGAAAACGTTCAAAAACATTTGAAGTTTTGGATGCACAATCTCATTCCTGCAAAAAAAGTCTGATTATTTGTTTAATTGAAATAGTTAACGCTTATTTTATTGTTGAGTAGGTAAAGAAAACTAACATTTTTGGTGATTTTATTTATTTTTGAGCAGTGAAAACTTTTGAGCTCGGCCAAAACTTTGTAAACCATAAAAGATGTGGGTGGATCTCTGTGTTTTTTCTTTTTTTTAATTTTAAATATGAGCGTACGCTTGCTGTCAAAAACAGGTGGTGATGCAGTTAGCCGTGGCTACGATGTTTACATCACGATCTATAAGTATCGCACGCTCTAAAATGAGTTTGCATGTGTAAACAGTCGTCTTGTTTATGAGTTCAACCCTCGTTGTTTTGGTTGAATCCATATTGGCTCTGCTTTGGAGAATTGTTTGAAAGATTGCGGACTGCTTTTTAAGGTTTTCGGAAGAATCCTGCCTCGCAGCACCTTGTCAAACAACACTTCAAGTGTTTGGAGAAAAGTGAATTGAAATAGACAGCAGGCATGGCTTCAAGTGTTTTTCCCACATGCATTTATATATATTATAATCATCATGTCCAGCTGAAGTGCAGCTGAGAAGCTGAGCTGCAGCAACATGAGGTTAATTTTATCTTCTCCTTTTTGTTTTACACTCTGTAAAAATTGACTAAAAATGATTGAAATTATAATAGAGCTTTATTTATTAAAACAAACAAACACAAAAACATTTGATTTAATTCAAAACTGAAAAGCTGCTCATTAAAATCAGCAAAAAATTGAAATATAAACTTCTGTTAGTTCAAGTTTTAATCTGCATTGAAAACAACAAAACATGGAGATTTCATTTTAGTAAAACGTAAAATTGTTTCTAAAATAATAAAAGCTCAAAGCTTCTACTGTCTCTTTAAATATTACAATGAGTTGAAATCCCAACTTACGACTTAATTAATTTTGTATTATTTAAGTATTTTTGGACTATATACAATTTCTCACAGTTTATAAACACTGACATGTCTACTACTATGAACGTTGGTGTCATTAAATCCTGCTTAAAATAAGATCTAAAAAGTCTTGTGCAAATATTAAAGATTAGAAAAGCAGGTTGATGATGTTAGTGGTGCTGATGTTTAAGACGGGGTTTAAAAACCTGTTTGCAGTTATGATGGAGACCAATCTGTTGTAGGTCAGCATTGTTCCCTCACTAAGACATTGGGCATTTCTCTGAGTAAACTCTGACTGCGGAAAACACACTCAGGTCTTTCCGTTTTATAGAACCTGTTAAAAACCAGCTGTAACTCCAGGTTTGGTCCAGCACTGGAACCACTTTGATAAAATGACCTTATTAGCGAATAACTTGGGTTAACAATGTGGTGTGTGCTGTTTAATGTGATGGTAAAATGCTAAAGTTTGGTGTCAATGTTACTAAGTATTATAGCTCTTCAGCATCTTCATATTAATATAACAGAACAGTATTACCCTTTTCATAGCAAAATCAGCTAACCAACAGTTAGCTTTAGTTTAATAAGGATGACTGATCTAGTATTTAACATTAGCTTTATTAGTATTTTAGCATTATCACTTTTAGCATGCTAACTGGGGGTAAAACTGAACTTTGGGTTGCCTTTTTTTTTATTAAATTGATTCCTATTCTATTTAGAAACATAGTCACTATAAATGATCCTTTTGCAACATTACAGTTGATTGTGTTAGCTTTCTGTTTAACAATTAGCTAAATTCTTTGCCACACCTAACATGCTAGCTGTTGCCAAAATATAGGCTCAGAGAAGCTAGCTTGGTTGATATTTTTGATCTGTCATGTAATTTTGCTTTAGAAACATTAGCGTTGCTCAATACTAAGGTGAGTTTTTATTAAAACTTCTCTATATACTTTAGCATATTGCTTTGTCACAGTTAGCATGCTAGCTATTGTTAAAATGAAGCTTCATAGTTAGCTTGGGAGATATGTTATTTTGTTTCTATTTCATAACAGACTCTGTGTTAGCCTTGTACAATTGTAAAGCATCTTTTATTAAGTTTCTGTATAATCTTTAGCGTATTTCTTTGTCACAATTAGCATGCTAGCTGTAGAATGAAGTCTTGCAGAGAACTTAGCATGGTTTGAATTTTAATATATCTGCTACCTCATTTCTATTTGATAACAGAGACCCTGTAAAATGGGTTTCTTGCAACATCAGCAATGGGGTTTATTAATTTTTGTGTAACTTTTAGCTTATTACTTTGACATGCCAAGAGGCAGTAAAATGTTGCCTCACAGGAGAGTTAGTTTGGCTGATATCCGTAAATCTATTTTCTTGTTGGTTTTTGTTAACATAGGGCATACATTTATCCTTGATAAACATTTGTGAGTACTGATTGATCAAATTAAATGTCCGGTTTTCATAAGGTTTGCAGTTTGACCAGCAGTCAATGAAGTTTTGAGCCCTGCATGATTGGGACTTCAAAGTGATTTTGAAGTCGTTGGGTAATCCAGCTCTAACTTTCCCAGGGCTTTCTGCTCCAGAGCCCTCTGTCTGGTTCCTTATGGAGTATTTTTACTGGCTCAAGGCCTCTAAACGCCGTTCCACCAGCTGAGTTTGCTGCTGTTTATCTTCTACATGTGGTTTTAGTCTTCTGTACAACACCTTGTTCAGCTTTCTGATATGTAATGCTCTTCTTATTAGAGCATGAGGTTATTTTTATGTGCTTGTGAGAGAATTTGTTTCATAATAAATTAAAAACACTATTATGGAAATTATCTCTTTAAGTCGTAGTGATTTGGTTTCTTTCTCTTTTAGTAGCCTAATTATCAAATTTGCCTTCTTCGTATCAGAGAATTGCAGTTGTTTGCAACTTATTCCTATAATTGCATCTTTGGGAGTTTATCTTTTGCGCAGTCTGTTATGCATCTGGTCCCTGTTATTATCGTGACTTTGTGGTTGTGATCTCTGGCAGCAGAAAACGTATTGTGACAGCTTGTCCACTCTAATATTTGGCTCTCTGTGTGTGCAGCGTTCTCTTGGTTCACTGGAGCTGGAGAATAAACACATTTCCTGCTCAGACAAACACAATTATGTGTATTTGAGTGTTTGGAAAGCCTGGATTCGATGTTGTCTGTGGGAATGCCAGATGTGTATTTTCTGAAATAACTTGTATCCAGTGATATTGTTTGCTTGGGGATCGTCGTCCAACTAAAGCGCAGGCTGATGGCTCGCTACGCTCCGTGACCACGGATGGATGTCAATGAGATATCGTGGTGGAGATAAATGCAACTGTAAACAAAGCTGACAGAGCGAAGATTGCTCACTGCATTCCAGCCAAGGCCCTCGCCGGCCTTATCTCAACGCTGCCTCAACTCCTCACTTTGCACTCCACATGTACATATAAAAATGTCCAGATTAATGCCGCAGAGGGGCTTTTGAGCGTTGCCGTAAATGTTTCTTTGCCCAGCTCCTCTGGAAGTTTACTCCCTTTTCAGCAGAGGAAAAAGTATTTCTAAAGGCCTTGGTGTCATTCTTGTGTGTACGGATTTCAAAGATTATAGACGCATTTGCAGGAATTTGACAGACACCCCATCGAGAAAAATACACATCTAAAATGCTGTTAGTACATCCTGACCACCCACAGTATGATTAAAGATCACAATCACAAACTAATCCTGAAACAAATGCTAAAACTACAAACTAAATGTTAATATTAAACTTCTAAGGGCGACCTATTATGCTTCCTTGAACAGGCTAGGATAGATTTATGGGCTAGTCAAAACATTACATTTCATTTATGGCACAAAATCAGTCTTAGATAATGAAAGTTTAGTCTGATCAGTTCCCAGCTCAACATTTTCACTCACACGTGAAAATGGCTGCAGCCTCCTGCACAACCAACAAGAATGCAGCAAGTGGTAAGTCAACAGCAAAACGCTTATCTTTTCCAGCGCACAAAGTGGTAAAACCAGCTAGCCAAATTTTTTTTCCTATTTAGTGCACATATTTTAACTTATTATAATTTTTTGCTTGTTCTGAGGCTTTCGAAATCCGCAAATTTTGCTACTGCTGGAAAAAAACACCTCATCCTTGTGCAAAAACGTTTTATCAAAATTGGTGTGTTTCCAGTAAGCAAATTTATCTTTGCGCCTTTTCCATTATGGTCAATGGAAACGCAGCGAGCGTTGCCAGAAAGCCCACACTTGGTCCTACTAATGGCTTTGATCTCAACGTTCCCACAACAAACTTCAAATATCTGCAGTCTTATGAGAACAGTTCAAATAAATCATTAAAATCATATGACGACCTTTTCTCTGATGAGTGGATGTAAACGCCTCATTAACCTCCTGTTTGACCCTTTTCTCTCTCCGTCTAATAAAGCTCTGACGCTGCCTGTGACCTTTGACTTCCAGGAGCGCAGACTTGCCAGGCAAACAGACTCTCATTAGGAGAACATCCGCACTCAAACAAACGTTTCTCCTGCAGGTTCTGCGTTCAGATGCCATGCATCGATCACCATTTCTCTCTGAAGCGCTGCCTCCATGTTGGAGAAGGCCTTTGGACAGATTTTGTTCTGCTGAATGTGTGTTGGCTGGTTTTCCCCGTCGTTCTGAGAGCGCAGCAGTGTCTCCTCAGTCTTGTGATCAAGAGTTGGGCAGAGCAAACCTCTTCCCTCCTGAAGGGACTTGATTTAGACAGACAGAGTCAAATAAAAACTTTATTGGCCCTCAGGCTGAATGGTGGTTGAAGACCGCCAGAGTTAAATATAAAGTTTGTAATTTTATTGACAGTCACATATGTGTTTGAGCGAATGCATAGGCCCAAACATGTGATGGTTGGTGCTGCTCACACAAGAATGGGAGGGTTTATTTCTGGCTTTGGGAAGATAAACAAAGATGAAGGCTGGATTTGTTTAGCTTGACAGGATTTGGAGCAAAAACTTATCGGCTGGTCATAACATCAGATTGTAGACTATGTTCTGAAACCTGCCTTTTATCACTGTGTTGTTTTTTTTTTGGCTGTCTTGCGTAGGATGTTTTACTGTTTTGGTCTAATGTTCCAGTTATCACTTTTACACGCTATGTGGGGATATTTGAAACAAAAGGCAGGTTTCCTCCACAGAAGCATTTTCCAGGAACTCATTTAAGGCAAAATGGCAGTTTAGGCTGGTAATCATAGTGTCTTTGTGTGGGTAATATCTTTTTAGCGGTACTGTTAGGGTCAATGTGGTTTGTTATGCTGTTTTGTCTGTTTTCATTATAAAAGCGGTACAATTAGGGTGGAGCTACTGTGACATGCAAGTAGAAACCAGCCCCTTGTTTGACGCTTTGCTTCATTCAAAGCTATATGAGAAATGATTGCTTCCTTGAAGTTTTCAATTTTGTCCAATTGCCGACATCTGCCGCTAACGTATGTAATGCGAAAGTTCAACACTACAAAACTTACCATAAATTTCCTGTGCTGTAATCATCCATCCTCCTCTGCGAAGAAAGAGGTGCTAATCCGAACAAGATGTCTGTTAATGTTAATTCAATATTTTGGAAGAATGGCCAACACAGAGTGAAAGGCTTTGTTCACTTCCTCCGCTGCCATTGCTAAAACTACAGTCAGAATACAGTTAAAAAAACCGGGTAGAAAATTTACATAATTGCTCACAAATTCTCCTTCCGTTCACTTGAATTGTCCCGTCGGAGACAAACCAAGTCAATGGAAGAAAGGCCATTTTGTCTGAAGTGAGATGAGAATCATGTGGAGCTGCCAATGCCAAGCTGTGTTTCTATCAACGTACTTTTATGCACATTTTGAATTATCACATATGGATGAAAAACCTATCACAATATAAGCACTTCATATCAGTCTGTATCGCTAATTATTGATTCATTTTTTTGTTTCAAATGTTTTAAATACTCCCAAACTGGTGGTGTTACCGTTCCTGTTTTATCCACAGTTTTCGCTCCACAACTTTTCGTATTTTTAAGCAGTTATGAGGCAAAACCGCAAAGTGCTGCTGCGCGAGTTACTCAACAGGTTGTTGCTAGGCAACCAAAGAGCAAGCGAGTTAGTTGACAGCACCAAGTTAAGTGAAATTATTAAATATCCCATCAGATGCATTATCTTTTGACATTGATCACGTGTCTATCACGATATATGCTATTGATTTATTGTCCAGCTCTAATGGAAACTTCAAAATTTGAAGCTTTTATGCTCGATGGCGGTGGTTTTTGGCTTCTCCGAAGAAGAATTAAGGCGCTAAACAGGAGATGGAAACATATTTGCCAAACAGGTTTTGCTGTAGAAAACATTTACCTCACATTACTTCTATTTTTCTAAGATCTGTAGTCCATGTTAGCCTAGCATAATGTCATGTCAACCTCCTTGTAGCCTAATTGATGGGCTCCAAACTAATGGTTGGAAACAGACTTAATGTGCTTTTTTCCTCTTTTTGCAACATTTTAAAAGTTTGCTCAAAGTTGTGTGAAAACATAGCTACAATTCATTGACTGGGAGACAGAAAGACGTCACTGCTCGCGACAAACACGAGACGTTTGTCATCACACTTGTTTAGCAGAAGAGTCACAAATCATCTAAAACTGGTTTCTTGAACATGACGATCAGATAAATTAACTCATTTATTCTTCATAAGTTCAAATCTTGATCCAAGAGAGAAACATTGGATGTAGCAGCAGTAGAAATTTGGGTCATGAATGATTGCGTGATGTTAAGTCCTTTAGTTTCAGACACCTTGTTGAATCTGTGGTGTTAAGCATTAACGAGGCTCTGAGGGCAAATGGTAAACAATGTGCGCATTATGCTGTAAATAGTTGTTGAGTGTGTGATTTTAAAGCTGGAGAAAACAGCCTGGAGTGTCTCATATGCTAGTAAAAACACAACAGTCTGAATGCGGCCTGCTTGTTGTGTTTGGACTGCAGACTTTAACTTATCCCTAAGAAACATGATGTTACACAGAAGATGTTAGCATCTGTTGGAGATACGGTCAACATGTGATTGACTGAAACTGCTTTAATCAGTGGTAATAACAATAATGCTCATAGTAGTACACAATAAAATAATGGTACTAGGTTATTATATCCATAAGGGATTGCTGACTCTTTGCTTGCTCTTCCTTGATCACAATGTCCACAATATCTTGTCTTCATGAGCGTTAGCATCTCGGTTACCAAGAATAAATATCAATATTAGCAGAGAAAGTCCATCTAATTACCACATTTGTTCCTAGAATGCAGAATTTGGTCTAAATGCTATGGTACTTTATACCTTTGAAAGCATAAATCAGTCAATCAAGTTTATTTGTATAGCACATTTCAAAGAAACTGGGAGGAAAATTATGATCTTGAATTTTCTGTGAAAAACCCACATGCTGATGTTTTTGTAATTCTACCCAAGTTTGCGTTTGCGACGGTAAATTTCCAAACATCAGAGTGGAAGTAAGATAAGCTACTAAATTAAGGTTTAATTGACGTATCATGTTTGCTGTTCAGAGATCTGTGTTTTGAGTCTCTCTGTCTGGCTGTTGTTTCCAGTAAGTTTCCTTCTTTTCCCATTGTTTTCTGTTTCTTTGTTGATGTATAGATAAACAGAGATTCAAACATGCATTTTTAATGTTTTACACATTCGGACCAGTTACACAGTATAATGTAGGATTATTACCAAATGTGAGGCCATGGGTTATTTCCTGCTGTTATTATTAATCATCGTACCGATCTCCTTCTCCTCCTCTGCCCACAGGATGACGGGTCGGGAGTTTTTCACTCGTTTTCCGGCTCTCTATCCGTTCCTCCTGAGCCAGCTGGAGGAAGCTGCAGCCACTGTGGAAAGGTGAGGCAACTCAGGCTAAAACCTTCATCACTCCTGATACTAACAGTGTTTTTTTCTTTTTCTTATTTTCTTAGAGGGAAAAACAAACTCTAAAATATTTATTTTCTGCAGATTAAATTCCAACACTGTATTTTGTTCTCACAGCCTTTTTCTTATCACTTGCTCACATGACTGATTATTTGCTCAAAGCACTGGGCTTTACGGCCGAATACAGTAAATGTCTTTCTTGGTTTTCGTTCTGTTTTTTTGCTGTGGAGGGTTGACTCCTCTGAGGTTCGTTGGCCTTATCGCCGTCAGCTCCCCCTCTTTGTAAAAGCCTTGTAGTCGACCAGCAGCTCCCCAACCTGCCTTATCTTTATATGGATCCAATTAATTGAAAGCTCTTTCAGACCAGCTCTTTTACACTCCCTTCGACCCTTGTTAAAACATTTGCAAATTTCCCACGGAACCAGACCTCGGCCGTCTGACTTCTCGTTGTTTTCGCCGCGCCACCCAAACAGACCCGACCGCGTTATGCTATAGGGACACAGCGGGACAGGAGGCAGCAGAGCAGCTGTTTGTGGTTTGCAACTGAACTTTCACAATCAGACGGCTCCAAAATAGATGACAGACTCTGGTTTTTTTTGTGTTTTTTTGTGCACATGCACATATTTAGTGTTTTGTAAATTGGGCCAAACAAAAATTCAGAGAGAATATAGGACGTAATTATGAACCAACGGCAGAAAAGCATCCAAAAATATGCCAGAAAGTAAACTGAGGGGAAAGCAAACCTGCTCTCTGCTGTCTTCAAGGAAGTTTGTCGAAAATTGCAACATTTGTTACATTTTCAGCTTTTGCGTTTCACTTTCACACTGCTAAACGAACCAAACTCTTTGAAAACCAGTTCCCCTCCTCGCCTGTAGGGGCACTGCACCAAAAGCCACTGAAGAAAACACCATGAAAACCTCTGAAGAAGACAATGAGCACAACGTCCTTATTTACAAAATGAACAAAGATGGAGTGGTGTCAGATTTGAGCAGTTTTTTGTCTTTGGTAAAAAGACCACCAGTCATTTTTCCTGCTAAACTAGTGCGTTTGCTTTGATTATATTTACCCAGAATGCCGTGCGCTGGAGTTCACTTCCTGCCTTTGGAGTGGCCTCCAGCCCGCTTGGCATCCACATATTGATCCAAAAGCGCACAAGAGTTCACTTCAACCGAACCAAGACCGAGGTTTTTATTTGTACCTGAGCAGGGCCGGACAATATGGCTGAAAATCTTATCACAATACGAGCATCTCATATCAAACGATAATCATTGGTTAATTTTTTATGTTGAATATCTAAAATACTCCCAAACTGGTCCTGTTTCATCCACAGTTTTCATTTCACTATGTTATTTTTGTTGTTGTTGTTGTTTTTAAGCAGCTACGAAGCAAAAACTTGAACTGCTGCTGCGCCAGTTACTCAGCAGGTCGTTGCTTAGGTAACCAAAGAATGAGTGGGTTGCTAGGCAACCAAAGAGCGAGTGAGTTAGTTGATTCCACCAAACGTGCTTAGCTGGCTGTGAGAGCACGAGCCTTTTCCTCTGCCTACATTTCCCAGAATGCTTTGGAGTTTTGGCTTGGAGCTCAGTGAACATTTAAAACATTCAAAGAAAAATGATTTCTTCCCCAAATGAATAAGAGCAGCCTTAAAAAGATTTAGTGGCAACGTCTTCAAGTTGATGTTTTTCTCCATCTGGCTCTAAGAAGATGGTGAAGAAAACTGAAAAAATGTATTTCCTAGTTTAGTTCTTGGGACTTTAGTAACCGTGGCTACAAGGCGTTGTTTTTACAACTGGACGCGTCGTTCATAGCACCTGAACGACGACCAAACAGCCAGGTAGAGTTTTAAATAGAAGCAACAAAAGCAAATGAGGTGGATTAGCAGCGCTTGCTAACAACTATTGGTGACTGAAACATTGTCTGTGTAACATGCTAGCAGATATTTGGCTGTTAGCATGATGAGACTATCATAAAGTAACAGTCTTCAGTCAGGGGCCTTTTCAGATTCGTTGCAAGACTGACTGCTACTGAAGATCCTTTCTTCCCGCAGCATCACCATTCACCGTGACATTTAATTTCCCTTTGGGATGAATAGAATGTTTTTTTATTGAACTGAATTTAGGGCCACACTAACAAAAATAAAATAAAAATAAATAATAATACAAGAATAAAGTTATAATATTTTAAGCATGAAGCATGAAGTTGTAATATTATGAATTTAGTCCTGTAATACTATGACTTTATTGTAGTATTTGATTTTATTCTTGTTACTTTATTTATTTCTTATATTTTAATGCTCTAATCTGTTATTTTTTTAAACTGTAGCTTGGAGTTTGAGGCTCCAGATTTATTTGTTGACTTCATTATCTCAGAGCAGCGATCATTTCTGTCTGGCTGTACCAGGTTTTATCTCAGAAACTATTCCAGGTCAGTGTCTGAGTTTTTAAAGTGATTAGTTGCAGCGCTCCGTCTTATCTTCAGCTCCCTTCCCTTCCCAGGAAAACAGCGTCTGTATCATATTCCAGCGGTTTTTGAAACGGAGATGATGATTTATTTGTCTGAGGCAAAATAAATGGCGAGCTTAAGCTTTGGTTTACTTTAGATATTCTTTTGTTTACGTCTCTGCTGCCATGTCCCTTCCGTCTAAGTGGAGATTTCAGAATCGCAAGGTCACAGTGTCGTGTTTCCTCTCTCTAAAAACCTGATTTTGAAAAAAGCTGTCCTGAAACGGTTAGAGATGTTAAAAGGTACAGAAGATGGAGGATGTTTTTCCTTTTGCGTTCTTTTGTAAAACTTTTGCTTCGTTTCGCAGTAATGTGTTGGTCAGTTCATGCGGCGTAATTTATTTAATACTTTTTCTGCTATAATATAAAGTTTTTGTAAAGTTCAAATCAAACAAAAACAGTGTCAAACGTTTGTGCAGCAAACTTTTTGTTTGTGCCGCTGTCATTTTAAAGATATTAAGAAATGTTTCCAGAGGTAATTTTAAGGTCAACCAGCCCCCCGTTTTCTTCAAATCAAACCAAATTGGTTTCAATCAACTCGACTACGTTTGGGCAACAAAATGTTTTGTTTGTGCTGCTTTGGAGATATTAATAAAAGTGTAAAGGTCATTTTGCCCTTTAACTTTCATTAATATTTCATTAATTATTTGTTAATCTGTGATGTTTTTTGCCAAAAAATCACAAAAACAATCACAAAATCCTGAAGGGACTGATCAGTGATTATTTAATTTTAAGAAATATTTATTGAATGCTGAAGCAAACATTTATTTATTGATATTTTAACAGTTTAATGGGTTTTATCAATGCATTCTGGCCCTTTAAGAACATTCACATTTTTGATTTGGCGCAAAAAATAAAAATGAGTTTGACATCTCTGCCTCAAAGGGCTAATAAATTAATTTTTAATCAGTTTTTTGCACCAAAAAATTAAGAATGTATAGACATGTTTTCTCTAAATATTTGAAATTTTAAATCGACATTTGTGACCAAGGAATATTTGCTAGTCTATTGCAAACCAACATTTTTTCCCCTCCGTGAAAAATTAGTTCTGGGAGGACATTTTCTTTTTCTGCTGGATGTGTGACCTCACATCCTGTCCCTCTGAATTTGACAGCTTAAACGTTTGACTGCCTCCAAATTGGCTGCGATTACGTTTCCCATGAAGTCAACGTGAACGCGCCATGTGTGCGTTTGCTGAGCGAAATAACAAAAAGCACACGGCGTTGTCGCGGGGAGGTCTCTGTGAAGGACGCTGTGTTCACACATGTTTGGTAACATAAGCAAAACGTTCGTGTTTACAGACCTTCACAAAGCGCAGCTGCCAGCCCTCCCTACTCTATAAACAAAGACGTTTTCTTTTTTCTTTCTGATCTCCATTTTTAACATAACAGGAAGAGAAGAAGTGAAACTCCTGTGGAGTAAAGATTTAATTTCCTCTTGTGTTCCTGAACCGCCAGTGAGTCAGAGTGAAAACGTTCCCCTCTGACTCAGCTGGAAGGGATGAGATTTGAAAAGATGGAGATGAAAAGGATGGATGAAGAGTCGACCGTGTTGGAATGTGTAATAAAAGAAAGTTTAAGGCGCACAGTTTCTGTGTCAGGTTATGATGAAGGTATTTAAGGTGGCATTGATGCTGCTATATATATATAAAGCAATGACTTTCCTAAAAATAATGAATAAAATTCAATATCCACAATAAAATGACATTAAAGTGTCGGTAATCAGCATCTATCATAAATATTTTATTTTCTAATATTTCATATTTGTAGCTCAATATTTAAATATTTTGTTTTGGAACAGACATTTTAAAAACGTGAATAAAACTTTTTGTTGTTCTATAATGACATCTATTAATTTATTCAAGTTATTTCATAATATATCTTAGGCAATAAAATGTTTGTTTTCCTATTTAAAAAATGAATCGAATCATTTGCTTCTTTGTATTTTTATGTACTTTTAATACTGAACAAAAAAAACTTAAGTGGTTGAATAAAAAATACACAGACCGTGCCAATTTTTAATCATCTATTTGATTAATCAGTAGAATAGATTATCACTAAAATAACCATTTGTCACAGCCCCAATATTTACACGTATGTTTTTGTACAAATGTGAAAATATGACTTTGAAAGGTGAAGCCAAATTTTTTCTTTGATGGCAGCAACCCATTACTGACAATCAGTTTTATACAAATATCAGTGACGCATAAAAGAAAACGGTTCCAATTTTTTCCCCCAAGATTATTTTGTTTATTTTATAACCTAAAAATCAAAACAAAAATAATGATATTTAAAATATTTACCTGAAATTATAAGTTGAGTTTTTTTCTAAAGGTCATGTAGCATTTAAAAAAAGTTTTATGCGGCTCGACCTTGGGCACATCACAATGTCATCTGCAAACGTCATAATCTAGCTGTGACAATGCTAATGCTGCAGTTACTCATTTGTAACTGTGAAGTTACAAATGAGTAACTTCACAGTTACTCATTTGTAACTGTGAAGTCATAAATGAGTTGTCACAGTTTGTTTACATCCAACAGATTCTAATTTTCTGTTCTCATGACAACCTAAACAATGCTAACCGTATGAGCATTATTTGGCTAAATAAAACTAGCTAATTTAGCATAATTTAGCTAAATGATGCTAACTATATTCTGCCTTTTGCCTAACTGGTCTTCTTGATACACACCAATAAATATAAGGTATTCTTGCTTTTTCAGCTGCCAGCTAACAGCTAAGCGTCTCTGCTAATATTTGGTTATTTGTGTGTTTGTGTTTAGTGACAGCGGTCATGTGACGCTCCACCCCAGCCTGTTCTTGCTGCTGCTGGTGCTCAGTCGCCTCTACCCCTCCCCCATGGATGGGTCATCCTCTCCTCTGGGACTCGCTCCCTTCAGGCCCTTAATCATAAGGTAGGAGTGATCCTGTGCTCCATCTGTGTCGAAGGTTAAATCTCCATGTGGGAATTTGTCGCTAAGTGATCAAGCTAACGACTATAAGCAATACAAGCAGTAACAGTGTATCTCTGTATTTTTTCATATGATTAAAAAATAATCAAAACCGCAAATAAACAGTTACTTATAACTGAGCATGTTTGTCTTTAGCATATAGTCTTTAATTTGCATTTGGTGAGAAACTTCTCACTTTAAACCCAAAGTTTCTGACACTCAAACCCAAACCCGAATTTGCATTCGTACTAAAACATTAAACCATTTTTGTCGTGTTCAAATTAAATCTTATGGAGAAATGTTGAAAAGTAGAACCATTTAGCATTTACTTTGACTGCAGCGAGTTGTTTGGGTCAACTTTCTTATCAGGCACGGACTCAAGATGGCCTCCATTAAAGATTCACCAATATTTGTATTGGTCCCAACACTGAAAATAATGCTATATTGGGTCATGTGGACGATCCATGAGGGCAGATCTATGTAGTCTAATTCTATGCTTTATTTTACATAATAGTTAGATTTCCTAATTGCACCTTCTGAACCGTTTGACAGAAAATTTGTTGCAGTTTATTATTTCCAGGTTTGACCAATTTAGTCATCCGATTGTTTTTGTCAGTTTGTTTCTTTATTTATTTACATTATAATCCAAATTAAAGTTGTCTTGACATGTTAGTAATTCAGTACATTTATGACTGTGTTTAAAAAAATTAAAAAAAAAAGAAACATTTTAAGTCAATTAAAAATTGCTTATCTGTATTGGGTCAATATCGGTTAATACTGAACCTCACATATCGGTATTGGAAGAGAAAAAAGGGGATTGGTGCATCATACTGGGAGCTTCTTTTCTAATTACATCATAAATATTAATATTTTGACCTCTGACATATGCCGGCGTGTTGTTTCCCACCAGCTTTACTGCTTATTTTTGCTGCTTGTTCTGTTTATATGAAGATAATCAAGCAATAATTACAGAAAGTATCAGCAGCACAACGGCCCAAATGACCTTTTTCTAAACTGCAGCTTCACAATCACCAAAAAAAAACAGTCGCAGTCTCAACATTACTGACTTGCCCTCTTTCTATTAATGTTGACGCAGGTGCCTCTGCAACTGTTCCATAAACGTGTTCAGTATTTTTGTTATTTTTGCAGATGCATCTTGCAGATCTCTGTCATTTTGTAGGTTTTGATGTTTATTATGGGTGGAAACGAGATAAGTTTTCTGTTTTGATTCTGTTTTTGTCTGCCGAGGCTCCCCAGCTGTCTAATCTGGCTTGTTTTCATGTGATGTCTTGTACTTCTGTGGTTGCTTGACCTGTTTAGTTCTGTTTTGTTTCTTTTCTTGGAAACCAACCAGGCAAATGGGAAACTATGGGCACAGCCTTCATTTTTTTCCCCTTCAGATTGGAGATGAGGGAAAATACTTATGGAAAGTATTTGGGAGGAGTTTAATTGACTTTCGCTGGAAAACTCAGTTGAAACATTGACATCTTGTTTTCCCTCCAACATAATCTGCAGCTCCAGGAAGAAACAGCTGGTTGTTCTTTGTAAATACAGCGCATCCGGAAAGTATTCACTTTTTCAACATTGTGTCATGTTACAGCCTTATTCCAAATTAAATTAAATTAAATTAATCTTTTTTCTCAAAATATTACACACAAATGCCCCATTGTGATGGCAACGTGGAATAAAAGTAGGCCCGAAACGATTAATCACGATTAATCATTTGAAATTAATTTCAACTGGAGTATACAGGCCATTATTCAGAGCACAAATTAAACCAAAAATATATATACGGTTTGCATTTAAGATAAAAACAGCTTTGTATATAATTATGTTTTAGCCGAAACTCCTTCAGTTTTAGCTTCACCCAATTCAAATCCACTAAAGGAATGCTATTTTATTGGGTTTTTGGCAATGGAGAGTTTATTTTCTTCTTTTATCAAAAAGAATTTAATTATTTATCCATCTGCAAATTTTAATGCATTTTTAGAAGTGGTTAAACGTGTAGAATGTGCCATTTTTTGACGCAATTAATCTTCCCAATAATCAGTTACTAAAATAATCTTTAGTTTCAGACTTAGAAAAAATATCGCAGCTTATTAAAATAACAACAAAAAGAAGACACTTTTTCTATTACTAAGCAAAGGCTTAATGTATTTAATGAGTTTTTTGGTCAAATTACTCCTATAATTAAACTTTGCACTGATATTCACATTTACAGACAGTGGATGGAATCGTGGATCATTGAATTGTGTAAAGTAAATATTTCTATTATTACTTCAATATACCATACTACTCCATACTTCGTCCTTAGACTTACACTTATTTGAATATTTATTCAACATTAATATCAGATTTTGGACATTTTGTTCAACCAAAAAGTAAAATTTAAATATAAAAACCGAAATATGAACCAAAAGCCCTAAAAATAGACATTATAAAACAGTTAATATCGATTGATTTAGAGAATCCGTCCATCCATTCATCCATCCATTTTCTTTCACCCTTGTCCCTAATGGGGTCGGGAGTTGCTGGTGCCGATCTCCAGCTACGTTCCGGGCGAGAGGCGGGGTACATCCTGGACAGGTCGCCAGTCTGTTGCAGATTTAGAGAATCATTTACTTAAATTAATTATAATTGTATATATCACAATAAACAGTATCATAAAACGTTTATATATCAGTCTATCAATAATTATCAGTTTTTAGTTTTAAATATCAGAAATTCTGCCAAACTGCTGCAGTTATTCACTCCGCGCCGTTGTTTTTTTAAGTGGTGTAACTTTAAACTGCGGCAGTTACTCTATAGGTCGTTGCTAGGCAACCACGGAATGAGTGAGTTGCTAGGTACCCGAAGAGCAAGTGAGTGAGTTGATTACACCAACTTTGCCTTTATTCTGCCCATATCCCCCAGAATGGTGTGTGGTTCTGGAACCGTCTATCTATTGATTTATATGTTATTGATTGATTGTCCAGCCCTTAAACTTAAACTTAAATCCCAGTAAAATATGAGTCAGAGTTTGACGGAGAAACGTTTATTGGCGAGATGTTTTATGTGTCACCCTGGTGAGGGGAGATCTGTCATGGTGCTTCAAATGGTTTTACATTATTTTTCCAGTTCCCAGTAATCAGATACAGCTGCTACCTTCTCGCCAAACCTCTCGCTGGTGGCCTGGCAGTCCATTAAATATGTCCTCCAACGCGGTGGAGGAGTAATCGGATAGAAAGACTCTGATTCACATCTACCTGAACGAATATCCTGCCTTTCTACCATCGCCTTTTAGCAGATTAGTGTTTGAGTCATTTCTTTTTAAAGCCTCCTGTTCTGCGGAGACCTGGATTGGTTTTTGGCCCGCTCTGTGGCTGTCAGGCCAGGAATGCGGCTCATCTCGCCAAAACGAAGCCCACGAGTTTGAAAATTCAAACATGGCTCAGCTTCAACTTTTCTGGCTCGAGTCGTTTTTCACCTTCAGAACATTTCTGATCCGGTCGGTTCTATTATCAAACGGTTCACCAGCTGCAGAAAATCCTTGAAATCCTGGACTTTCGTTTTTCCAGGTTTGGAAAGTGCTTTAATTTTTGATATCTTTGATATTAACGTTATTTACAGTTGAGAACACAGATAAGTTTTTTTCTCATTTTCTAAAACAAACTTTTTTCTGTTTTTGGTTCGTTAGAATTACTAAAATTATTTTTATTTGCTGAAAGAAAATAAAACGTGTGACATTTAAAAACATAAAATTTTACTATATATTAGTTTAAAATGTTCCTGCTGTGGAACACGTTGCAGTTTGATATGTTAATAAAATAAAAAAATATATATTATGAGAATAAAGTCATAATTTGTCATATTATTATGACTTAATTTTCTGAACATTATGACTTTATTCTCATATTATTACGATTTTATTCTCGTACAACTGTGTTCTCGTAATTTTTCAATTTTATTCTTGTAATATTCTGACTTTATTGTTGTAACCTTATGATTTTATTCTCCTAATTTAATTACTTTGTTCTCGTAATTTTATTTTTGATTCGTATTGCAGTAGAACGTAGAAACCTTAACAACAGTCATAAATTATATCATTTAACAGTGAATTAAAACTGTTTTCTTTATTTCAGTTGTATAGTTTTTATCTCTGGAAAAGTTTGAAAACTTTATTTGAAAAGTGCTTGAATTTTACGGTGGGAAAAGTTTATGTGCAGAGATCAGATCTTTCTTTTTGCCTCCTCTTTCGTTCTCTGGCTCTGATATTTACTATTTTTCTGGTGTCTTTGCATTTCACGCTGATCTGGAGGATTACCAGTAGCGGACATGTTTATTGCAGCTGCTGTTGCCATGGTGATTTACCATCTCTGACCCGCTCACCTGGCTCGCTCGCCGCTTCGTTAAAGGCTATTAACGAGCAGACCGCCGAAGGAGCTGATGACGTACCGGTGTTTGTCTTTTCATCAGGCGGAAAGCGAATGAGAAATCTGGTCTCACCATCAGCAGGGAAAAAGCTCTGCTCATGGGTTTCATGTCTGAGTCGACGTGTGGGATTTTGATCCCATCAGGACCATTGAGAAGCTTTTCACTGATGTGAACCGATTTTATTTCAGCGTAGCCAACATCTGCAGTGCTGCATGTTTTAAGATTTATCGCTGCGTGTTTTATTTGGCTGAATTTTATTTTTTTCTGCTATTTATATAACCCTGGGATAAAATTTTAGCCAATTTTTTTTAAAATTCAGAACGTCAACCCACTTCAACATTAGAAGCGACTGCACAGCGCCTTGTAAAAGTTTTCAAACCCCTTAATTTCTCTCATTTTTTCCAATGAAACCACAAACTTCAGCCTTTTAAAGTGATGAGGCAACACAAACTGATCCATAGCTGTGAAATGGATGAAAAATGATCCAGTTTTTAACATTTTTCCAACTTAAACTCTGAAAAGAATCCATTTTAATTCAGCCCCCATTACTCTGACCCTCCTGAATAAACTGCAGTGCAATAAATCACCTTCAGAAGAATACACAAGTATATCCCATCTGTCTTACAGCTGGGAATGTAAATGTCCACAGGAGACTCGGCAATCCAAAGCATACAGGCTGAATTAAATTGAAGCATATTCATGGGTTAAAATGGCCTAGTCAAAGTCCCAACATAAACCTTTGGGAATTTTGTAAAAACTAAAAATTGAGTCATCACAGATGTTACGTTTGCAGATAACAGACAGGTTGTAGAAAAGTTGATAGTTATGAACTAATCAAAGTTAGTAAAACTCCATGAACATGAATGTCTTTATTTTATTTAATATTTACAAGTAAAAGGGGCAGTATTATGTCAAATCGACTTTTTTGAGCTTAACATTGTGTTATGTTATTCCCTCATCAACAACATCTGGGGTGTTGATTTGATTCTTCCATGCATGTTTGAGAAATCCCGTAATCGCCATGGCAACCACTCAGCTCTTCAAAACACCTGGGTGGACGTAGCCCCGCCTTTAAGGCACAGCCCCTCCTCGGATCTGCAGTTTTCAGGTTTCAGAGCTTACGCCTTCCTCGTGATGCTCGGCTCCTTCAGACTAGCCAGCAGCAATCAGCAAACACTTAATGCAACGCTGGTAAAAATGTTGTTAAGGTCTTGATAGAGGAGAAATGTTGTGTTGATTTCCCGAAGACGGACTTTCAGGAAGAACAGGAGTTTTTAAAGAGACAGAGGCCCAATTTTAAAGCGTAAAATTTATTTTAAGTCATATTTGATGTACACATAACATTTTTATAACAACTAAAGTTAACAGACACATAATTCTAACCCCTTTAAAGTCATGCAACGAATAAAACAGTTTAATTAGTAAAGTAAGCCATTGGTTTGGTTACAGGCAAAGGCTCACTTCCTTTTTTGTCACCTTTGAAACCTCGATCTCGTTTCGCCTTTTCAGTGGAGTAATTTGTTCTCTTGGCTCTGCAAAATGAGGCCCAGATGAACCTCGTTGTTGCCAGTCAACAGTCTGCCTACGGATCCCACGGGGGACGCTGCCATTTCTAAAATTACACCCTTCCAAACTGTAATTTCCTTTTAAAGAACAGCTTCATTGGGACAAATCAGCACAGATAGGTAACATGTGGGCCACAAAAGGAGGAGGAGTGTGGTAGAAAGTGAAGACTGAGCCAGTTTATTACCGTCAGGTTAATTTTTATTTTAAAATATTAAACTTAAATTGGTTTTTCTGAGTGTGTAAAACAGTATAATGACATAAAATAAAGAGTCTGATTTCCTGGATGCACCGATCCATTTTTGTTCACTTTCAAAATAGCTATCTGGGGTTTAATATCAGCCGATACCCATCAGAGAAACAATGCTGCCTTCATTTAAAATGTCTCTTTCTTTTAAATTTAGACAGAAATGTACTGAATTGCTGATTTATTTAATAAATTTGCACCGGTGTAGCACGTTTAAATACGCAAATTTGGTCAAATCTGTAAAAACAACTTTAATTTGTTCAGTCAGTGCAATTAGCCAATGTAAATAATAAAGAACAGAAATAGGTCTGTTGTGGTCTAACATCTAAAAATTAACTGTAACAAATCTTATTTCAGACAGTTCAGAAAGTCCAATTAGAAATTCTGAATATAACGTCTTTCAGACTCATTTTACACTTAAATTAAAGAGAAAAAAACATCTTTGTCTGTAAATATGTTGTGTGCATAACTGCTAAACAGACATAGCTTTAGTTTTCCTTGGTTTTTTAATAAAATGTAAACCAAAAAAGAAAAAAAATGTATTAAGCATCTTTTGGTTTCCAGTTATTAATCAGTTCATGTACTTTGAATGCATCCGACAACCGATAGATTGTTTAATGCAGGAATGCTATTGCATTTTAGGCACTAAAATATAAATAAAATGTTTATTTTATTTATATTTTAAATAAATATAAATATTTAAAGTGTCAGACACGACATGTTTGGTGTGATCGCAGCATTAAAAGGTGAAATGAGAAATCTGCAGAATGTGGCAATGTTTTTCAGATTATTCGTCAATATAATCCATAGAATAATCGATGACTAAAATAATCTGCATTCTTAGAAAAAACAAGAAGATATAGATTTAAAGTAAATCTGATTTGTCTGATCAGTTTTTTTGTTCAAATGATGAAAAAGAAGTGAAATAAAGTTTGTTGTTAGTTAGTTAGAAATTAACATGCATTTAATAACAATGTAAACTGAAAACCAAAAGGTTTTCAAACTGTATTTTTGTGCCAAAGATGAAATTATACCAGATTTTCTGTGTTTTAGGTGAATTTCTGAGTTAGGGTTATTGCTTATTTTATTCCAAGTGGCTGTTTTAGCTGCAGAATAAACCAAGGCTTTCTGAAATTACCTTCTTCCTGCAGTAACTCTCGCTCTGCCCCTTCCAGTCTGTCTTATCTCATTCATGTTCTGGTCGTGTCCTTCCCTCTGTGTCAGCTCCGGCTCTGTTATGACACCGGAGAAGGAAACTTTACCGGCTTGTAAACAAGGTTAATTTTAGCTTTACTCTCAGGGTGACAGGCCATACTCAGCATTACCGGTGACCGTGGGAGGGAAATGTCTGCGTGTGGGCAATAACAAAACGTCGCTTACTATTTCCTGCCCGGTCAGCTAATGACTCGAAAATATTTGAATTCGGGTTTATCGTTCATCTGCAGGTCCAGGAGATGTTGGTTTTGTAAAGTTTGCAATAAGTCGAGGAGCTGGGTGAGGGAATGAAAGCAAGGTTATGTAAGATATGAGCAGAAATAGAAGCCAAATCAAATAAGTGGTGAATTTATTAGCGACGAACTGATGGGTTGACAAGAAAACTGTAAAATCCTGAGAGGTTTCTGACAACGTGAGAGCATTTTGATCCAAGACAATCAAAACTTTATAGAACATTAACAACATTTATTTATACATATTTTACAAACGGAGCGTTTTGGATGAGCTTTGTTGATAGTAATTAAATCTAGTTGAGTCCTAAACTCTGCCTTAAACTACAACTTTGGTCATTTAGTCCAGTGGTCCCTTCAAACGCCTTTTCTTTTTGTTTCGTCTTTTATCACTTATAATGATCCACAAACTATCACTGCTGCTTCTACATCGTCATATGATTATTATGAATTTCCGTATGGTATGTTGGGAGTTTTACTGGACTTTCTTCAGGAATCGGGATGTTCGTGACTGGAATCGGTTCCTGTGCGGTGTGTTGCTCCTGCCGTGAGGCTGGAAACACGAACAGATCAAACCTGTTGGTCACAGAGATTTGGAAAATCAGCCGACAATCCTTAAATTGTGCCATGTGAACCAGACCTAAAACTCACAAGCTCCGCTCCTCTCATCCCGTCTCACTGCCCTGACGCTTTCTGACTCTGGTCGCTATGGTAACGTTTACATATCCCTTCTTCTCTGGGCCTTTTCCCTTCGCAAAGAAACTTTCCAAAGAATCTGATCTGTTTCTGACTCATTTTGCTGCTTGCGGCTCAATGTTGGCGCGCAAGACGTAACCGAGAGAATCCGGTTAAAGGATTTTCAAAATAAAAGATCCTCCAGACTCAAATAATGCATAAAACGGAAATATTTAATTATTTCTTGCGCGGCACGGTGCCGGTCCGCGGCCTGGGGTTTGGGGACCACTGCTCTTGATGCTTGTTTTAAGTAAATAACTTCATAATATTAATGAAAAAGATCTTGTTTCATTGGCAGAATATTTAACTTACAATAAGACATTTTGCCCTGTTATAAGTTAATTTATCTTCCAACAGAACAAGAACTTTTTCATCATTATTAAGAAATTATTTACATAAAATAAGCCTCTACATCTTACTAAACAGTTGCTTTTAACTTAGTGTTATCTTATTTGTATTTGCATTAGAAATCAGACAAAAAAATTAAGATTTTGTGTTTTTGCAGTGTAATTACAAAATTGACCTCAAGTTTCTGATCTTTTGCGATATCCGTAAGACGTTTCTATGACGACGCCACCATGTTTGTTGTGCAGATGCAGTCGGTCGGCCGTGTACCGAACCAGAGAGATGGCGGCCCGGGCTCTCGTCCCGTTCGTACTCGACACCCAGATCCCGTCCACCGTCCGGACCTTACTGCAGGAACTCCCTCCAGAACCGGGACCCGGCATCCAACAAAACCACGTCCATGGCGCTCTGCTGCAGGTCTGCTCCCACACACCCACATCAACACAAACCAGTTCACTCATACTGGGAATATACATTGCTCACTGTAATCATAGGTTGTTTAAGCAACCGCAGGTTCTCAATTAGAGCTGAAATCAAAACTTCAATCATTCGCCTGTCAGAGCTCTGCGTTTCAGTTTATGAGTCAGAGTTAGGTCAGCGCTGACAAGGACTCAGACTTTCAGCCTGTGGGGTATTTATCCTCAAATTCAATTCAAAAACACTATTGATCCCAAAGGGAAACTACATGTCAGATTTTTCAGAGTCCTTGTCGCTAATGACGGAAAGAAGGATTTCTTAGTGTTCTCGAAATACAGCTGAGTCAGAGAATATCAGACAATACAAACGCTAAATATATTTTTGATGGATGTTGAGGTTTTGGCTGAAACGAATAATTGGATTAATCGCGATTAATCGATTATTGGAACAATTGTCAACTAATTTAGTAATCGATTAATCATTAACTGGATTAGTTGTTAACTGGAGTCAAAAAAGGCCGTTTGGTGTAAAAAAAAAAGCCAAAACTGTGCACAAATATGAACACTTAAAAGATGTGAATCTTTCAGTGCTCAGCGTTTCTGATTTTTAGGTTCACAATTTGATTCAGGAAGAATTTTTAATTCAGAAACCAATTTTTCTATTCAAACTCATTAAATTATGTGACTGAGAAGAGGAATAGACAATGTGAACAAAAATTATAACATTTATTTAAATGTATAAGGTTCTACTATACCAAACTATATTTAAACTAAAATGAGTCTTTAATTTATATTAGCAGTATTGGGTTAGCTTTATCACCTAATAGAGACGTAAAAACAGTTTCCTACCCCAGGTAAGATACTGACTGCTCATTTTTTTGAAAATCCCTTTAAAGACAGAATGTCTGCTGGTTCTACTGGGACAGAATCCACACAGAGCTTATCCAGACTGGGCGGTTATCTCAGGGTAAATACCCGTGTTTAGTTCTGTCATTGCACCCTGACCAAACACAACCAAACAGTCTGCCTGTAACATCAACACTGCCAGAGGAAAAGGGGCAGAGGGGGATTCCCGGAGCCTTGATGGGGGTCGGTGGGCGCGTCGCGGATCCGTACGCCGGGGTCGACGCAGAGAATGCAATCTGCAGCGGTTTCTGCAGGATGAGACGGAGTGTGCGCCGCTCGCTGGCGGTCAGGACTCCGGGGAGGTCCACTGTGGGATGGAGGGGTTGCCTCATAAAAGCCGAGACGAGATTTCAGGGGGAGAGTGGTTTTTAGTTTGTGTTGCTGTCATGGCTGCCACGTGTGGATGCTCCCCAGATGTCTCCCGATCTCGTTCTCCCTGGGTCGTCGCCGTCTGTTTCTCCAACATGGATTTCTGATTGTTGTTGATCATTTATTGGGATAAATGCCTTTCAATACATGTGTTACAATAAATTCCAACCAACGATGACCAATTTCCTTGAGCGTCAATAATCAGGTTTCTGAAAAATCCTTTAGTCTTAAATTCATCTATCTAAAATGTCCTACATTCCTTCAAAAGAATGTAATTTGGTCTTAAATATGTTTTATTTTTTATTGAGAAACTGCCTGGACAGAACAGTTTCAAGGGGTTGAGGCTACCACTAACTAGTTGTTAATATACCCTGTTTGCTAACTAGCTGCAATCTAAACAACAAAGATTAAGTCTACGCTTTGATGCTTAAACTTCAGCAACCACGCATCAATAAATCTTCCATATGGATGTATATTTAAACAGAAAACAAGCAATGTGTACCAGCATGTATTGATAAAACCCATTAGCAAGCCATTAAAATATTAATAAATTTCTTTGTTTCAACATTCAGTAAGTGTTTCTTATAATTAAATAACTATTGATCAGGATTGTTTTTGTGTTTTTTTGCATTCAGTGGTTTTGTGATGCTAATTTAGAAATATTTGTTAGGAATTTATGCAATATTTGGGCTAATGTATGATGGTAAATGTGACTTTTTATTAATCACCAATTCGATCTCACACTATAACTTAACACCAAGTAAAGCTGAGGCAGCAGTCACTTAAACCCAATGTTTTTGACCCATTTGGAGAAAAATTTCCACTAAAATCAGAGAAAATGTTGGGATTTATTGATTTTGTGTGGATTTTTGGCTTGTTGATGTAATTTAGAGTCCAGAGGGCCACATACAAAGATGTGACGGGCCAGATTTGGCCCCCGGGCCTTGAGTTTGACATGTGCTCTAGATCTTGCTGTGACATTAGTCTTTTTATCTTCAGGTGTTTGACTTTTGGAATTGTCTTTATGTAGAAATGAAGGTTCAGGTTTGACTCGCCCACAGTGTGTGGAAAAGTGTATAAAACTCACGTTGCGACGCGACCAAACCCGCCGCAGTGCTGCTTTCCATCACACTGATGGCATAAAGAGACTGAATTGGAATAAAAATCCATCCAGCTCTTAAATTAACAATATTATACATCACATTTGGCAGGAAAAGTTTCTCACCAATGTTTGAAAAGTGAGTTTTAAATGATGGTGTTTATATGTGATGCAATGAAGCGGAAATCGCCATGGCGACCGGTAAACACAACTTTGATGGGAATGCTCCCGCCTTCCTCTTTTGTCCGTTTCCTCGTATCAGTTCCACTCCTTCAAGCCGTGAAAGGCAGGGATCACGTCTCTGCAGGATGAAATCGTCTCCTGGGATGGACGATTACATTCCTGTATCTCGTCTTCGCCGTGTTCGCGGCTTGTTACGGGAGACACCAGCCACCTGTTTTCTAACTAAAAAGATGAAACAGGAGCTGCATGCTCATTTGAACCGAACTGTAATTTTCCAGTGATGATTTTTGATGAAAAATAAATGCGAATTGTTATTTTCTTTGTGTCTAAAACTAGATAAACAAATAGATAAACCTCACATTTATCTATTTGTGACGTTTAAAACAATATGTCAGTTATGAGAAACATTTGTGTCTTTTTTTATTTGTTAAAACGATCAATGTCAGTAAAGCATTCCTCTTTTCAGTCATATCAGAGCTTGGATTCCTTGGGATGCATCTCTTTTGCTCCAGTAAGGACATAAACTTATGAGACGTAGTGATTCCGATGCCTGTAAGCCATGTGTAGACATTCATTTCCTTTTTCCTGCCACCAAAAGCTCACTAGACTATTTATACATCTCATTGAGCCTCCCTATCTTTTTGCGTTGTGCAGAAAGACGTCCCCCTGTGGCTCCTCAGGGTATTGCAGGCAGAAAAACACTGGCTGTTCACTCTGAGGGTGAATTTCACTAAATGCAATGCTCTGGCAGCAAGCATGATGCTGCCGCCCCCGTCCTTGCCAGGGGTACAGTGGCAAAAGCTCTGGCTTGTTATATTTCCTTGAATAAGTTATGATATGTTTATACAAATCATGTTCATTACACCATCCATCCATCCATTTTGTGTTCACGGGTCGGGAGTTGCTGGTGCCTATCTCCAGGTGCGTTCCGGGTGAGAGGCGGGGTTATCCTGGACAGGTCGCCAGTCTGTCGCAATGTTCATTGCACTTTTGTACAAAATCATTCTTGGATAATGACATTTAGTCTTATCAGGTCTGCTTATTTTGAGTTGTTTTAGGGCGTCCCGTCACTTTAAATTAAAATAAGCTGCAGCTGGCCGCAACCCCCCCACAACTCGACATTTATGTTCACATATGAAAATGGCTGCAAACAGATGAGCAATTATACTACATGCATCTTTGAAAAGCGTTAGTAGAGCTTCCTGCACAACTAAAAGTAATGCAGCAAGTCAACAACAAAGCACGTATCTTTTCCAGCAGCCATTGTACAGCAGTAAAACTAGTTGAAATGTGCTGGAGCTCTGCTTGGGTTGCTAGGAAACTGGCTGCACTTCACTGGGGTTGCTAGGTAACGGACAGTGCCTGGTGATTTGTAAAGTGATTGTAAAGTGATTTGTAAAGTTACATTCCAGAATTTTTTGAAATGGCCAATTTTCTAGACATTAAAGAACATTAACTTACTGCCAAAACTTGGCAGCGTTTCCTTGTTTTTTGAGCGCTTGGGTTGTTTTTAGAAGCAGCAGAAACCTAAATGGAAGCACAAAAAACATCCGAAATGTGAATTTTGTATAATTGGTCTCTTTTAACTCCTCCAAACATAGTTCTTGTCATTGTGGCCCCAATAAATCAAACTGTCTCTTTTGATCAGTGGGCTCTATTTTATTTCTGAAAGTAATTTCTTTCATGATTTGGACAGAAACCAGTACGGACCTGATGGATGATCCGAATGAATGATCATCCATCATTAATCCCAAAGGGAAATTCACAAATCCGCGGGTATTTGAAGCTTCTATGTCTTTGGGAGTCACACTGCTGTTGGAAAAACTCTTCAGTGTAAACACAACACTGTGTGCCTTGAGCTTGGCAGCTTTTTCATGCAGGTATTATTCATGCACTACAAAAACACAAAATCTTAAGCATTTTCTAGTCTAGTTTCTAGTGAAAATATCTTAGTACACTTGAAATAAGACATAAATAACTTACAAGTAACTTTCCAGCAGGATATATGAGCTTAAGTCGATAATTTCTTGATATTGATGAAAAAGTTCTAGCTTTATTGGCAGATTATTTCACTTATAACGTGGGAAATGTCTTGTTACAAGTTAAATAATCTGCCAGTTGAGCTGGTTCATCTTTAAATCAATATTAAGGAATTATTTACTTTAAACAAATCATTGCCGAAAAGCTTCTTGTAAGTCAGTTTTGTCTTATTTCAAATGTACTAAGATATTTACACCAGAAACTAGACCTCAAAAAACTTGATAAGATTTTGTTTTTGCAGTGTAATGAGTGTCGCCTGACTGAAGATGCTAAACAAGGCTTGAGCACCAGGATGAAAACGGGCTAGCTCAGCGCTATCTGCCGACTGATGCATATCCAGACTATCAGGTCTGCAGGTAAAGACGATGAAGAGATGTTTGTGTTTGATATGCAGCCTCTGTCCCAGCAGCAGCTGCTGGAGAAGCGACTGAAATTAGCAGCAGGCAGATAGACGTCTGGAGTACGTGTGGAGAGGAGCATCTGACACACACAGCCTCCGATCCGGCTGATAGCGACCTGCATTTTTACTGTCTGAAATCCTCTGCTGGATGTTTACAGTGTGTGTGTGTGTGTGTGTGTGTGCGTGTGCGTGTGTGTGTGTGAGAGGACGCGGTGTTTAGCCTTGGGACCCGTCTAGCGCGGGGCACCACGGTTCGCCGTGTGTGTTTTTGTGTAACAGGTAGCAGGTGTTTTTGCTCGGGGGGGGAGAAATGACTTCCTCTGTTATTGTCCGAGAACAACTGTTAGTGGGCCAAGTGGGAATCTGGGAACCATCACAGCTACTGCGCCGCGCCTTACCTCCCTGCTGACTTTCACATACACTTTATGAATCGGCTGTTAAACGTGTCACCATGGTTACGGTCTGGGTTTCCCTCGGTTCCTGGGTTTCTGCTGGTTCTGCTGACATCGACTTTGAATTTTAAAACAATACTTTGTGGTACTGTCGTGATAAATGATGAAAATGGCATTTAACTTTTAGGTAACTGTAGGAGAGACTGGGCTCTAGTTGATCATTCATTTAGCTTATTTGTAAAAATCCTTCTTTTTAAATGTGGACTGTGGACACTGACATTAGCAATACTAACTACTAATTGCTGCAACATGATTGGCATTGAGATGCTCAAGGTTTCCCCCAGAAAACTAGCTAAATATAATTTTTTGCACTCCAGTTGTTTCACCCTAATTAAAGCGTCAAAATAATTTTTGGTCCTTTACCTGTCATTTACTTGTCACTGGATTTGCTGATGTTTTTATCATGTAGCTCGGTAAATACAGGCTTTGTTTACGATGTTCCGTTGAATAAAAAAGCATTGTGTTCACATAATTACCATACTATGTTACCATTGTGCTTCTCAACATAGTCTTTTTAACCTGTCTTTGCTACCAACTACAAACTTTTATGTTTATTCCAAATAAACATAAAACTCTTAGCCTGGCGGGGGAGAAAGTAAAGCCAGGTGGCCCGCCAGGCTTATAATACACCTGCAAAAAGTATTTTTGGTCTGGTTTCTAGTGCTAATATCTTAGTACTTTTGAACTAAGACAGAATGAACTTACAAGTAACTTTTCAGTACTTGTCTTAAGTAAATAATTAATTAATATTTATTTAAAAAGTTCTAGTTCCACTGGCAGATTATTTAACTTATAACATTGGGAAAATATCTTATTATACTTGAAATAATCTGCCAGTGGAACTGGAACTTTATCATCACTATTAAGGAGTTCTTTACTTAAAACATGCATTTTTATCTTGCTGAAAAGTTACTTGTAAACCAAGATATTTGCACTAGAAATTAAACAAATATTAAACAAGATTTTGTGTTTTTAGGCTTGAATAGCTTCGCTGATCGACTAACTCCTTTCAGCACAACTTCCACACAACAGTCTCTTCTAGCGTCCACTCAGATTGTGTTTTGAATCAGAAATGAACCACGATTGATCGAAAAGAAGCGGCTTTTGCTGTTGTTTGTATCAGAATTATGGACGTACCAGAAACGCTGATACAAAAGGTTCCGGCTCGGGACGTTAGTATGTTGAAGCCATTGAGATTCTCAACACGTTAAAATCAGTGTAATTAATTAACCAAAATTAAAATATGCTTTATACCCAACAGCAAAGTAACTTCAATCAATGAATCAATCAATCAATCAATCTAATTTTATTTGTATAGCACATTTCAGCAGCAAGGCATTTCAAAGTGCTTTACATCATAACAAACACAAAAACACAAAGTCATGTAACATAGAATAATCAATCAAAGCATGACATTAAGTCAAGTTCCATCATTAAATTTATAATTGATTAAGTTTCAAATCCAACTCTAAACAGGTGGGTTTTTAGTTGTGATTTAAAGGAACTCAGTGTTTCAGCT